>CABHPQ010000716.1:0-47344 GCA_902168405.1 Peromyscus aztecus | reverse complement strand
CCGGGGCTCGAGCGGGAGGGGAGGCCAGGGCTGCGCGGGCTCCTGGCGACGCATCCCTCCCGGGCTCCGTGGTCGGTCCCCTGGTGCTGCCGGCGTCCCGCGGTGGGGACCCGCTCTCGGGACAGCTCCCGGTCCCTTCCGAACCGCAGGCCGCGGAGCGCAGGGAGAAGCCAGTCGGATCGGAACCCCAAGTTGGCAGCTTTTTTCTGTCTTTCGTAGCAGTCAGGACCCGCGGCTGCTGCCAGCACCAACTTCCCTTTAAACTATCTTTGGAGACGTTCGGAAAATGAGGCCAGGAGCGACTGGACTGTCCCAGCCGGGTGGGCACCGAGGACTTACTTTGAGTCTTCTGAGATGGTCAGACCTGGTTAGAGAGGGTGTCCTAGGCTTCATCCAGCAGGGTCCTTTCCCACAAACTTTCCCACACTGCTTAGGGGGGGCCTCCTCTGCTGGTTTGCGTGGAGCTTTACGGTTCCCACTTAGAGTCGCTGAAGAACCTTCTCTTGGTTCCCCAGGACCATGCTGGCTAGAATAATAGTCACAGATACATTAGTGGCTCTCCTTTCCCAGGTGACTACCAATGCCAGGGGCACACCACTTCATTTAATCACAGCAGTATTTCACAGTAAGAACCTCAAGTATTTATGGATCCAAGTACTTCGCAAAGCATCGGTGCAGTTTATCAGCCCACCAACCTTTGAGGGTTGTGCAGTTTTATCCCCATTTTTAAAATGAAGAACAGAGGCACAGATCTGAAAAGCAGAATCCTTTAGATTCTGTCCTGGCCGTACCTAGGGCCGCCCCGTAGCTCCTGTTTGTATGTGTGGCCCTCCCCTGGGCCTGTCATCCACTTTGAAATGCCTCCTCCTAGATTCCTCACCTACATTTGCAAGGGGAAGCCCAGCATATCCTCTTAACGTAACTGGCACTCAGCCTGTGCAGTCTTCCACCTCGATTTGGGGGGTAGAGTGGGAGTTTGTTGGTCACCCAATCCTACCATTCATCTTACAGAAAACTGTCAGTCCAAGTAGTCACCAAATCCAGGCCATGGTACAGAGTGGTGGTTACGATTTGCAAGCAGATCTCCCAGGTTTGAATTTCATCCTATCTATGTGCTGTGTGAGCTTGAACAAATTGCTCAGCTTCTCTGGGCCACAGTCTTGGCTGTAAAATGAGAATTGGCAGCAGGCCCCGATGCTGCAAACCAAACAAGGCCAGTGTACTTCTTCAGAGATCTGCTGTCCTGAATCAGACATCACTTTGCTGTCACTTAGGAGTTCTGGCTCCTGGACATGAGTGGAGCATTTCTTTAGTCAGGGAGGAAGGCAGCCCATACATAGTGCCATGCCCACCCTCCTGGCCTGCTCGGGGCTGTGGTTGTTTCTGCATCCCAGGAGAAGCCTTTGCTCCCTGCACCTGAGGGTGGCTACTGCTCCAGGAGGAGACAGTGCCATCTGGAGCTCCATGGATTTCCTCTCAGAGAGCTGTGTTCATCCCTTTCATGACATCACCAAAACACAAAGCAGTGGTTAGACTCCAAATCTCGTCCCCAGGAACCTGAGGTTCATGCAGAAGCATAAACTACAGTGTGACTTGTGGGATCCCGTGCAAAACAAAAATTGAGGGGGTCTTCTTCAAATAGAAACTTTCAAGCAATAATCGGTAAAGGCCAAAGCCAGCAGGCAGTCCTGTTCCTTCGACTCTCGCATGTATGGAGCCTCCCCTGCTCCAGGGCAGCGTGGGGTCACTTCTTGTTGCTCTCCCCCCACAGTTCATGCATGCAGACTTACAGCTCACCACGGTGCCACACTTGCACTTACACATGCACATACACATACCTGGGAGAAGCCCAGGCTCTGAGAACCTCATTACTAACAGAAGCAGGATTCCAGTCAGGACACCACAGGATACTAACCCAGGCTCTCTACCCATCATTTCTTTGCTCACTGCTTCTTCTCTGGCAACTGGAAAGGCCTGGGGCCATGAGACTTCCGGTGACCAACCCTTGAGGGATGCCTGGGGCTTTCTAGTATCAGAGCACATGTGTGTTGAAGGAATGGAATCATGGCTGCAGGAATCTTGTCCTTCTGTTTGGATCAACGTCATCCATTTCTGTATGTCATCCATTGTCACCTTCCTCTTTTAAGAACTGGCTTTTGATTGGGGTAGAGTCCCTGCCAGAGGAATTTGAGCAGGAAGGGACATTAGTCTAGGCCACAATAGGATTTAGTTCACAAAGGGATACCCATCTTTCCAATTCCAGCCCGCACGTGGTTCTTTCTGCCTCGGGACTCTGCATAGTGAGACTCACTCTCTTGGAGGTCATTCTCGACTGTTGAGTTTTCACTTCCTTGATTCCAAGATAGCGTCCAGCTCGTGGCCAGATTCTTAGGTCGCTTACCCCCAAGGCTAGGATCCGGGTTGGGTTGTTCCAGGACTTTCTTAAACCCTGCATGTTTCCTCTGTGGCCAGAGACACTGTAGTGACATTTCCTCTTCTTTGTCCGGATGAGAAGCTGGCTCACCCACTAGTCTATGAGTTCCATAAGGTCAGCGGAGGCTGTGGAGACAGGGGGGGCAGGAACTCTGAGGGAGGGGGTGTAGTGTGGAGGGAGCCTACCTCTCACCTTAGTTCTCTGCAGCATATGCTCATAAAGCAAACATTTACCTTCTGCTTCAGGCTAATGCGACAGTGTTCTAGGTCAGGGAGCGAGGGTCATCCCTGCTACATTATGTCAGCTGGAGGAGGAAGGGTGAGTGACATCTACCCTGTGCGGTTCCTCATGCTGGGCCAGCAGTTACTCATGTGCCTTTTCCTCACACAGGTTGAACATGCGCTGTCATCAGTCTGTCTGGCCTGTGTGTCCACTCCCCATCCCCCATCATGCCTCCTATTGCTTTTTCCCCCCTTTTTGCTGAACCACAGGGGACACAATGACCATGGTTGGACAGGAACTGTTAAAGCTTCTCTCTACAAGTACTGAAACAAGCCCCTTAACTTAAGAAGTCTATGCTTGTCTACGCCCACCCTTTCCTGGCTGGACCTGCCCTCCAGTTGTCTGCACACAAGCCGAGCTTCCATTTGTCTATGCTTGGCATAAGGAGCCTCCAGTTCCAGGGATGGAGAGTGCTCGCTCATGGCACCTGCTTTGACAAGGGGCACCATTTCTGAAAGCCTGTGACTTTCAGCAAAGCTTTTCTGACAGAGGTGCTTAGCCATCTCAGGTTCTATGTCTCCCCACCATTTTGGAGTGTGTGTGCAAGGATCAGGGTCGGCAGCAGGTGAGGGGTTAGGGTGAGCTCTCATCAATAGGGCTGTATACAGCTGCCTGCTACCACACCAGTGGCTTTAACAACAAACACACATTAACTAACAAGGGGTGAAATCTGAGATCAAGGTATAGGGGTCGTGGGGGAGGTTCTCCGGAGGTGTCTCTGCTTGGCTTGAGGTGGTGTCTTCTTCCTGCATGTGTTCAGTCTTCCTCTGCATGCGTCTCTTCTCATATGGCGACCAGTCAAACTGTTTCACATCATCTGTGGGCACACCCTAAGGATTTCATTTAACTTAGTCTTACCTCCAAATACACCCACGTTTGGGGGTATTAGAGGTTAGTACTTCAATATATGACTAGCCTAGGGCTCTTCACAATGCAGTCTATGATGAATGTCTTTGTATCCCCATGGGAGAAGCCAATGTTTGGACCATCATGTAAGAGAACATGAGGTGAAAGGGAGGCAGAAGGGCATGCTGAGAGAAAAGGGTGCCCTCTGAGGAGGTTAGCACAGTCCCTTTGCTGCTAGAGAGAAAAGGGTGCCCTCTGAGCTCACTCCTTTCACTTCCAGAAGCTGGGGACAGGGCCTTGAGCCTGAGCCACAGGAGGACAGGAGGAGAAGGGTTCCTGACTTTGCCTCCAGGATGGAATCTGGCCTCTCATGGGGCCTGGAGCATTTGGCTCATTCTCTTCGTTTCAGTCACTATAAATAATCCCCTCTTCATGTAGAGCTAACGGGGGTGGGGGGGGGGGGGGCTGGAGCCTAGGGTTCAGTCTGCTTTCATCCCACCCATGTTGTTTCCATTTCCTCTCTTCCCAGCCGCCCCTCCGGCTCCAGCAGGGAGCCTGTGGGGGTGGGGCAGGCTGGCCTAGGGATCTGTAAGCCAGCTGTTGGATGTTGGTGCTCTCTCTTCTGTCCAGTTCTCAGCGGCTAATGGAATAGGGGTCAGCCAGGGGCCCCAGATGCTTCCTCATTCACCAGGGAACTCCAACATTAGGCCATCTGCACTTCAGATGAACCTCAGCCATCAGGAGGAAGTGCTGTCCATGTGCGCCAGGTGCCAGCCAGGCCAGGTGCCAGCCAGGTGGGCAAGATGCACGGAAGGTGTGGGCCACTATTCTGGTTCACTGTGGTGGACTTCTGACGGCAATGGCGCTGTCCCTGGGGAAGGCAGAGAGCAGTCTATAGGACACTCCCAGACAGCCCAAGAGTGTCGACTTAACCGAATCAGTGCAGAGTGACCCTTGCCCTGTAAAGTGACACTAAAGGTCCCTAAGCCTAAGGCGAGCCTTCTCAGATACCTGTTGATCTGCATTTTTCATGTTCCCTCATTGCTGGAAAGAAAGGGTTGGATAGCACCCAGTGACCTTTCCGCTAACCAAAGGCTGTCATGGTGTGGGGTGCTGAATAATGCCCACCCCCAGTATATATTATTCTAACTCCCCTTGCAAATGTTACATTGCATGACAAAGGGAACTGATGGATACAACTGAGTTAAAGTTCTTACATTATTGTGGAGGGTCCTGAGTTTAGCACTTGGCTGCTAAGAGGGGAAAAGGATAGAAGACTGATCCTCAGAACATAACTTTCCAAATGTTAAGTTATTTAAACTAGCCAAGAGCATGTCCACTGTGAGTTGAATGTGACTTATCCCCTCAGAAACTTGGGTGGGAATTTGATCTTCATTGTGAGATTCTAAGAGATGAAGCTTATAAGAGGTAGTTAGGACTCTGACCTCATGAATAGATGGATCATTCATTCATTCATTTCATTCAACCAATGACTGTTATTATGAGGATGGATATTTTGTGAAAGTGTTTGGTTAGGTCTCTTAAGCACTCCTGTCAGGACATGTGATATCCTGTGCTAAGTTGGGGATTCTTCTAGCAAGAAGGCCACCTTCCATCCAGTCTATGGTAAGGTCTCTCAAGCACCTATGTCTTGACATGTGATTTCCTGTGCTACCCTGGGACCCTGAAGAAAGCTGCGACTTAGAACGGTTCTGAGGACATCTGCATGTGAGAATGCCCCTCTCATGAGCTTCAGAGTGGTGTGGCTGTGTTGTATCACTCATGGTATACCACGGGAAGTGGTTCATGAAAAAGGCACCAGTGTTCAGCTTCTCTAGGTTCAGGAAGCCTGGATGCTCTGGTGGGTATTGGGGTGTTCCACTGAAGGTCAGTCAGCCCAGGAGTAGAACTGTAGCTAGGTGTGGGTTACTCCTGGCTTGGTTTGAACTAAGAAATCAAAGGGCAGGTTGTAGTGCACAGGACTTGAAATTCTGCAGCATCTTTTGGGGTGTTGGGAGAACCCCATCTCCCTCTGGTGCCAGAGACTCCTTCACTTTTTATTTTAGCTTGTGCACTTTCTGTTCTGAGACCACAGATCTTGAGTCCAAAGAAACCACTGAGAATCTCGTGTCGTTCCAGCTCACTAGCACTAGTGTAGCCCTGCTTGACCATATTGCCTAGAGACGGACTCACTGAGACGAAGAAAGTGAGAGAGACAGACAGATTCCGTCTCTGGTTGACAGGCCATCACAGGTTGCATCTCTGGCCTGCCTTAAACAACCATGACCCCCAGCCCTGTCAACACTGATTAAAACACACCTTGGGGAGGTTAGTGGAGAAGATGGGGTGAGCTGAACTTTCAAGAGATTCTCCAAAGCCCTGATTCATATATGTAATCTGAATGTTAGTGGCAGATTAAAACATGTTTGAGAACATGTCTGTTCAGATGGCCAGTGTTTGACTCATCATGTGAAGGAGACCATCATCGATAAGAATGTGAATGCCCATGAGGCCCATAGAAGAGCCAGCCCTTTGGTCACAGTGAGACTGGGGAATGAATGCAGAGTATTGAAACCGTTGCCTCTCTGCCCTTACAGAGTATCTAGATGCCAGCAGCATGTAGCATCTCCCTGGCAATGGGCAATGGCCTGGCTGCATGAAGTCAGGCTGTAGCCTTCATTCATCCTTTCTCCCTCTACTCTTTTTCATTTGCAGAGGTATGTGGTGCTCTCAATGTCACTGTGTCCCCAGGACCTGTGGTTGACTACTTGGAAGGGGAAAATGCCACTCTCCTCTGCCACGTCTCCCAGAAGAGACGGAAGGACAGCTTGCTGGCTGTGCGCTGGTTCTTTGCCCCCGATGGCTCCCAGGAGGCCTTGATGGTGAAGATGACCAAGCTTCGGGTAATTCAGTACTATGGGAACTTTAGCCGTATTGCCAACCAAAAGAGGCTGCGTCTGCTGGAGGAGCGCCGGGGGGTACTGTACAGGCTGTCTGTCCTGACACTCCGGCCAGCAGATCAAGGGCAGTATGTCTGCAAAGTACAAGAGATCAGCAAGCACAGGAACAAGTGGACAGCCTGGTCCAATGGCTCCTCAGCAACAGAAATGAGAGGTAAGAGTGTGACTGGCGTCCCCGAGGAGGCGCAGTGTGTGGAGGTCAGGGGTCCCTGAATTTCTCGTTCTGTAAATGCTGGTTGGCTCATTGGCTCCATTAGTATAGTACACGTCTTGTGGCCTCGGTGGGCCACAGGCCTGTTAGTCAAGTCACGCAGAAGAGGACAGATCTGGGACACTGTGGCTGGCGTGGAGTGTAGATGTGGAAGCAAGGACAGAGGTGTAAGTGACTACCTATGTGCACACCATGTCCTGCCTGAAATATTGGATATGTGTGCTGTCAGGTAAAGAAAGCTGGACCCCACTTACAGTGGTCATTTGCTGGGAGAGTTCGGCCTGAACTGCGCTTGCTTTGGACCTGTACTGAGACTTTGTGGTTCTGGGAGAGAATGAGGGAGGTGGGAGGAGGTGACTGTGTGGGACACAGTACCCTGAGTCAGGGGAGTATATAAGTTACAGAGAGCAATGGTCTTTGTTACTTTTCTTGGTGCAGTGACCAAATACCAGATAGAAATCATTGGGGGGGGGGGAAGGTTCATTATGGTTTATTGTTTTAGTGTTCAGGATGCAGGCGCTTGGCCCCATGCCGTGGGAGGGTGGGGTGTTGGAGGGGTACTCACATCACAGCCAACAGAAAGCCAAGGGCATGATAGGGTGAGGCCGGGCATGGTAGACCTCCAGGGACCCACCTCCAGGGACCCACTTTCTTCAGCTAGGTTTTACTGCCCACAGTGTCTACTAGGTCCTCATTTAGCACCTGCAGCAGCTGGGGACCAAGCTTTCAACACTTAAGCCTATGGGGGACACTTCAGATTCAAAGGGTGATGATATTGAAAAACAAGTGGAGTCTTTGGTCCACGTGGATGTGTCTAAGTATATAAGAAGCTTCCAGAAGCAGGATCCTTCCTTACCACAGAGGCTGGAAGATGAGGTATTTTCAGATATGATCAGGTAGGGATGGGTCTTTGGAAACTGTGAGTTTTCTCAGGTAGGCACTGTATGGCAAGTGTGTCATCACAGACATGTGGCCTTGAACTGTTAAGTAACTCTGTCTGTTCAACAGTTCCTAAGCCAAGGTTGAGCCTAGTTGAGAAAGGTCCCAAGGAATGAGACTAGACTTTAATTAGGAATGAAACCTTTGTCAATGCCCAGCCCATTGTTCAGGGCTATGTCTCTGCGATCACCTTAACTAGGGGTGCCTGGTACCCCAAAATAGGTGCATGATGGGAGGGCCTGATATAAACTTCTAGCCCTGTAAATGGGGCAGCGTCATGTTCCTCATCCGCTGCCAGGCCTGGGTCTCAGCTAACTGTGAAGTTTGAAAGTCAGGGAGGGTGAAGGCCCCAGGCTGGTCCTCCCTTCCCACAGGCAGATAGGAGATGAGTTTGCATTTTTCAAATATCTTGGCTACCAAACACCACGTTGGAAGGCTGTCATTTTTATCTCCAGTGTTCAATGTTCTTATCACGAAAACACCTCCGGCAATTTTAATGCCTTTTTATTGTGACTCTAGTCGTGTCTCTGATAGTGTCAAGCTTGGATTTAATTCCACACAGGATCAAGAGATTCACAGAGAAAAGCAGATTGTTGAAAATATGAGAGAGAGAGAGGCTAATTTTATCACACAATATGTCATATTAAAGCCTTTAAGCTACATTGTTTTGGTAAGCATTTTAAAAGATGACTTTTTTTTTTCCATCTGTGATAGGTATTTTTACAGTCCTGTGTAATAAGGGACATGTTAAAGGAGGTAATCCATGTGGGGGGTCTTTGAAGCAGTCACTTGTCTTTGGGGCTGGTGTTATGGTTTGTGGTTTGATGTATTTGCAAAAATTCTGTGTATGTTCCTTCCTTACGCAAATTAGTTCAGGAAAACAAATGACTGCTAATATAAATATGTATTTTGGCAAAGAAGACAAAAAAAAATACAGTGGCCGAGGATGCAAACCACAAAGATATTATCTTAGCTCTACAGCATGAGATCCATTGTTTAAGAGTATGTGCGTGTGCATGTGCGTGTGCAATATGTATGTCTATGTGTTCAATATATCCTGGAGTCATATACCAAATCTCTTGGCGAATGCTACCAATTAGCATATGTAAAAAGGTCTACTGCCCTTAATTAAGCAATCATCCAGTTTATTATTTTATGTGAATCTACTTTAAGTGAATGAAGCTAAGCTCCTTCCAGAACATTTATTTGAAAACCTGCTTCAAAGATCGAGGTAGCTTGCAAGACTTCACCAGAGATAAGGATCTTTCTCCTTCCTCTTGCGGCTCACCTTCCTCCTCCTTCTGTCTCTGATCTTCCCGTTTCTCCTCCTCGGCTCCCTTTCCCTTTGCTCATTTTCTTTTATGATTTTCTTTTTCGTTGTTTAACTGAGTAATATTCCATTGTGTATAGGTGCCACATGTTCACTCTCCAGATGTCAGTTTATGGACACAGGTTGATTCTGTTCACTAGCTACTATGGATAGAGCAGCAATGAAATGGCTGAGCCAGTGTCTTTCTGGTAGGATATAAAGACCTTTAGGTACGAGTGGTAGAGCCAGGTCAGATGGTAGATCTAACTCTAGTATTTTGAGAAACCTCCATACTGATTTCCAGAGTGGCTTCACAGCTTTGCACACTCACCAACACCATGTAAGCATCCCCTTTCCTCATGTTCGTGGGAGTATTGGCCCTCATTTGTGCTCTTGGGGCATTCTGATTAGATGTAATGGAGTCTTCAATGTGGTTTTAATCTGTGTTTTCTTGATGGTTAAGGATCTTGAACACGTAGAAGTGTTTATTAGCTGTTGTGTTCCCCTTTTGAGAACTTTCTATTCAGTTCCACTATCACTTTTCAGTGGTGTTGGTTTTTTTTTTTTGGTTTTTTTTTTTGGTGTTTAGTTCTTTGAGTTCTTTGTATAATCCAGACATGAATCCTCTCTGTATAGCTGGAAAAATTTTCTTCCATTCTGCCAGCTGTCTGTTCACTTAGTCATGGAGCAGTACTTTGTCATGGGGACCACCAGCCCTCAAATCATGACACAGAGACTTATTATTAATTATGAAAGCTCAGCCCTAGCTTAGACTAGTTCCTAATTAGTTCTTATGATTTAAATTAACCCATATTTTTTAAATCTACATTCTGGCACATGGGTTTGTTACCTTATCTCCATACTGCACATCCTGCTTCCTCTGTGTCTGGCTGGCAACTCTCTGCATGCCTAAATTCCTTCTTTTCCTTTTTATCCCTGGAAATCATGCCTAGTCTCTCTTGCCTGGCTATTGGCCGTTCAGGTTTTTATTACACCTATCACAGCAGCACGTCTTCACACAGTGTGCAAATATTCCACAGCATAGTTGACTCTTTATTTTCTTGGGCAGAAGCCCTTTAGTTTCCTGAGGTCCCATTTGTCAACTGTTAATTTTAATTCTAATTGCACAACCAGAGTCCTATTCACAAGGTCCTTATCTGCACATATTTCCTACTTTTTTCTCTAATGGCCTTGGGTTATCAGGTCCTATAGTGAGGTCCTTTATCCATTTGGAGGTGAGTTTTGAGTTGTAAGGATGGACTTTTAGTTTTCTGTATGTTGAAGTCCTGGTTTCTCAGCACTGTTTGTTGAAGGCTCTGTCTTTTCCCTGGTGTATTATTTGGTGTCTTTGTCAGAGATCAGGTAGCTGTAGTCACATAGAGTGTATTTGGCTCTTCTGTCCTATTCCAATGATCTGTGTCTGTTTTTTTTTGCCAGTGCCATACTGTTTTCATTGCTTTGGCTCTGCATGACACCTCCTTTTGTTCAGCATTGCTTTGGCTTGGTCTTTTGTGTTTCCACATACATTTCGAGATTATTTTTCTGTGAAGAAAGGTCCTGGTATTTTGATTAGAATTGCATTAAATCTAATCTGTGGATTGCTTTTGGTAGTGTCTTAGTTCCTGCTCTATTGCTGTGAAGAGACCATGAACAAGGCAATTCTTATAAAAGAAAGCATTTAACTGGGGGCTTGCTTACAGTTTCAGAGGGTTAGTCCATGGTCATCATGGCAGGAGCAGACAGATGTGGCACTGGAGCAGTAGCTGAGAGTTTTACAGCCTGATATACAGGCAGTAAGCAGAGAGAGACACTGGGCCTTGGCATACACGGGCTCCTGAAACCTCAAAGCCCACTCCCAGTGACACACCTCCTCCAGCAAGACCACACTTCCTAATCTTCCCCAAGAGTTCCACTAACTGGTGACTAAACATTCAAATATATGAGCCTATGGGGCCATACGCATTCAAACCACCACAAGTAGGGTGGCCATTTTAATAGTATTAATTCTGTTGGTCCATAAACTGGAAGGTCCATCCATCTAGTGTCTTCCTTGATTTCTTTCTTTAGTGTATTAAAGTTTTCATTGTAAAGGTCCTTTGTTTTCCTTAGTTATATTTATTCCGAGGTATTTTATTTTAATTTTTATGACTATTGTGAATGGAATTGTGTTGTTTTCCTGACTTCTTTTTTTAGTGTATTTGTCACTTATACATACATACATACAAACATATATATATATACACACATACTGATTTTTGTGTTTTTGTATCCTGTCACTTTGCTGAAAGTATTTACCAGCCATCTTTGGTGAAATATTTATGGTCTCTTATGTATAGAATCATGTCATATGCAGATAGGAATACTTTGGCTTCCTCTTCTGCTGCTTGTATACCTTTTATTTCTTTTCTTGTCTTATTGCTCTAGCTAAGACTTCAAGTACTATACTAAACCATATAAATACTTCACATTTTATGGTGATTTATGTAGTCTAGCTTGTCATCCTTTTCCATTGTGGCATTCCTTTTTCAGAAGTTGTTTTTATTTGGGTGTAATTTACACTTGATTAATTATATGGAATACCTTTCCGTATCTAATCTTGGAAAGTATTTCCAACCACACACTTATAAAAGTATTTATAATTTTCTCTCACACACTTTTAATGTTAAAAACTTTGTTTTTATCTCTTTGAAATCCATTTTTATATAAAGATAATTTATTTTTGTTTACAAGATTATTATTAGAGAATATAATTATTAGAGAATAAGACAAGTTCCCCCATTGTCGCTGTTTCAGTTTTTTTGTTGTTTTTTTCAAGCCTGGGTTTCTCTGTGTGTTTCAGATTTTTTTAATGTATTTTATTATTCTAATATGATTTATTTTTCTTTAAAATAATCTTGAGAAACAGCTTACCTAGGTTCGTGGATATTGTGTGAGGTTTTGACTGGTATGTTGACTTTTAAAATTATTATTGCATTGATAATATTTTTTGTATTTTAGGTTGCTATGGAAAAATGCCTGAGGTTGGGGTTTTGATAAGGAAAATGGGTTTATATAAGTCCTAGCTTTATGGGCCAGAGCCCAAGACTGGGTGGCTGCTTCTGCTTGGCTCTGATAAGAGACCTCTTGGCTGCAGCACAGTATGGCAGTGGGCATCATGATGGGCATGTGTGCAAGAAGGAGGTTACATGGTGAGACAGGAAACCAGAGGGGAAATCTAAGCCATGTTTGTTCTTTCTGTAACAGTCCACTTTAAAGAAAACTAACCGGGAAACCAAACCAAAACAACAACAACAACAACAACAAAACCCTTAATCCCTCCTGAGGGCAGTATCCCAATAAGCTACCAAATTGGCTCCACTCCTTCAAGGTTCCAATACCTGTGAAAGTCACTTGCTGGGACCAAGCCTGTAGCACATGAATTCTCAGAGAGAAAACTCATAACCACAGGCACAATTTGTCCACCTTTGCTGTGGAGTTGTCTTATCCAGGAGCCCTGTGTTCCTTCGTCTAGTCCAGTTTTTTAGTACCTTATGAAAATATGTCCACACATGACGCCTGAAAATTTTTCTTTTGTTTATTTCTCAGTATTTCATTGTTGTAACTAAAATCTAGCCTTCCCTCCCATGCACGCACACAGTTTGGGATTGGTTATTGCTGACAAGTATGACTTTTGTTGTAGATGTAACCAACCGTCTTATAAATAAGAAACACAGAACCAATGCAAAGAAGAAAGCCAAGGGGTCAGAGCTAAGAGCCAAAACCTTACCCTTCCTCCTGCAGTGGTCCTACCTCTCCGAAGGAGCCCGTACTTCCTGTGTTAAAGTCTTTATATAGTCTCTGTTCTGCCTTCTCATTGGTTGTAAACCCAACCACAGGACTGCCTCATTACGACCTGTCTGTATAGACCTCCAGGTGTTCTATGGTTGGTATTGAGATTAAAGGCATGTGTATCCAATGCTGGCTGTATCCCTGAACACACAAAGACTTACCTAGCTCTGTCTACCAAGTGCTGTGATCACAAGCGTACACCACCACTGCCCTGCTTTCCTATGGCTTTGACCCCCAGGCAACTTTATTTATTAACATACAATTAACATTTTGGTATAAAAGAAAAATATCACCATATTTTGTTGACTTGGTTTTGGCACTGCACGGGGTCACGTGTACTTGGATGTGGCCTTTTCAGTGTGTCTGTGACTTTATATGTCGTGGTTTTTTTGATCCATGTCCCGGTGGCCAGTGCTTTAAAATCATTTACATGCATTCTTTTGTACGATTCTGCCAGGAACTTAACTTCTCTGTTGGGGTTTCAGTCCTGACCACACTTTCTATTAGAAACTGTTAGAGACTCAGTTGCCTTAGTAAAAAAAAAAATGCTGGATTTGAGATATCTGTGGTCCCTTCTAATCAACTCACCGGAAAGGTCATTGGGGTTGTCTTGGAGAACTTTTCCTTTTGGAGTTTCTGAAGCCCCTGTTTAGACACCCCTTCTGTAAGTCTGTCCGAGAGAGAGAAAGCCTCTCAGCTCACAGTGACATTCACATGCTTCTACCCATCTGGCATTCTTTTTTTTTTTTTTTTTTTTTTTTTTTAGGACTTCCCATCTTCCTTAGCTGTAATTACTTCTGTGCCTGTGAGTGGTCATCCCATAGAAAGTACAGAATTTTTTCCCTTGGAAGAGGAGGGACAAGAATAGGAAGTCATCTGGCTGTAAAGAGTCATTGCTAGGAAGCGCACAGCCAGGCTGTTGAGTGGGTGAAATCCATGGATATTATTGGCACCATTCATATCACTGGGCTGTGGCCTGCGTTCTTGAGTGGGAGAGCTAGGAAAAGAGCTGATATCCAGGGGCAGACTGTGCATAGCCTTCACCCTGTCCCGCCCAGGCTGCATCCTGTGGGTGGTGGATTCATGTGCTTGCCAAATGCATTGTGAATGCCATGCACAATAAAACGGGAGCAACAACAGTGAAAAGCCACGATCCAAACAAACCAATCCACACACCCCAATAACTGCAGCCCCCCTTGCCTAACTTTGCTCTGTGTACGTACCTGTGACTTTTTTCGCTCTAGGTCTGGCCATACCCTGGAGCCTGTGTGCATGAAATAAGTAGCAGTTTGGTGGAGTAAAAGCCATGCCAATAGGGCTGCTGTTTTACATTTTCAGTGGAAAATTATTAGGCTATGACAGAGATCAGGGGTTTTGAAATGTGGAGAAGGCTGGGCGGTGGTGGCACACACCTTTAATGCCAGCACTTGGGAGGCAGAGGCAGGCGGATCTCTGTGAGTTCGAGACCAGCCTGGGCTACAGAATGAGTTCCAGGAAAGGCGCAAAGCTATACAGAGAAACTCTGTCTCAAAAAAACAAAAAAACAAAACAAAAAGAAATGCGGGGAAATAGACATTGGAGCCTGTCAGCGAATCGTGTGTTGGGTTTTGGCAATCGCTCCTGGGTGCACTGAAGATTGCTGGTGTGATGTGACGCACATCCATAGGCAGAAATGATGAGGGAACACTTGCGTCTCCCGAGGACCATGAAGTCAGCCTCAGATTATTGGTGAACTTGTCAGTGGAGTCTTTCTTGTGCAAAGGTAAAAGCAAAGGCCAAGTGTGGGGCGCCCTGTGCCACGTGCCACTTGCTGGGGTTTTAACAACCCTGCTGAGAGAGAACGGGGACTGAAGGGTCCTCTCTGGTGCATGGTGTCAGAGTGCCGCTGACGCTGTGCAAGCGTCAGGGTCAATGTCAGGCTTGGCTGCACTTCATTGTTTTATCAATGCATTAAAAAGGGGGCTCACATCACCCTCACCAACTTTCAAAAAATACAAAATTGGGAAATGTTTCTTAACATCGACGGGGAGTACAGCATAATAAAAACGATTCCAGAGAGGTAAGAAACACAGGCAGGAGATAACACAATGAGACTCAATTTGAAGGCAGGCAGAGTAATACATTGGGGGCGCGTGAATCTTCAGCATCGTAGGATCGTCACCTGGAGGCTGTCTCTGTGAAGGGCTAATGGAAAGTGATTAGATGATCTTGTGCAACGTGACACTACAGTGTATCGGCGGTTGTCACTTCTGTGCGTGCACACATCAGCCTGACATCCCTAGGAAGTCAGGTAAGTGTGCCAAGCACTGTACGGGTGACATTTGGTGGGACCACACAAGCAACTCTGAGAACACATTTTTCAGAAACACAGATATAATCCCAAAAGAAAGACAAATGTAAGGAACTGAGTGACAGCCCTGGGGAGAGAGTCTGCTCTGTCAGCCGGAGAAGCTATGGTTGGCTTAGTGAAGAAGTTGCACTGGAGGAAAGTACCTTCTGGTGCTAAGTGGACTCAGTTATCTGGGTATGTATCTTAGTTCACTCTTTTGTTGCGGTAACAAAATGCCCGAGACTGGGTAACTCATAAATAAAAGAGAGTTATTTAGCTCACGATTCCAGAGGCCGAGAAGTCAAGGGCATGTTGCTGGCACCATCGAGAGCTTCCTGTTCATCAGTGAGTCTTCCTGCTATGATCCCCACACCTGTCCCTCTCGGGCATTGATCTGGCCAGATCCATACCGGGAAACGCAGATTCCACAGATGGGTCAGCATGGCCCCGGCCACAGTGGGATTCCCAAGCCTTGCTGTTCCTCTCACTGTGTACAGCAGTGTTTCTAAGATGAAGCCTGAGGGTCCATAGGGTTGTGACCAAGCACGGGCCTAGCGTCCATCCTGGTGCCACATCCTGTGGTCACGGTTAAAAACTAGATAGACTAGTATGTGGGGCTCATCCTGATGGCCCTGTGTGGGTGTGAGGCATTGCCTTCCACCTTAGGCTTCAGCTGTGATGGCTGCGACGGCTTTGGTCCTCCGGAGTTTCTGAAAAAAATGACCTTTGGTGGTTTTTTGGCCACGTTTTAGCAGCCTGTGGGATCAGAAGCAGTCCAACATTTTGAGATGAGACCTCCCCGCCCCTCATGTTCAAGGGGTGCTCCCTTCATCACCCATCAACAGTGAAATGCTCAGAACAGCAGCAGCCTGCAGACTTCTGCAGTTCAACCGGGGTTTTACTCTAACCACAAACAGCAGAGTTGGAGGAGCCACTGCTGGTTGATGTAAGGTTATGTAAGTCAGCTTTCAATGGAAAAACGCTGTTACCTTCAAAGGTTGGTGGCACAATGCTCAGTGTGTAAAGCACTTGCCAGGCAAATGTGAGGACCTGCGTGCGTTCCATACCCAGAGCCCACCTGAAAACTGCATCCGGTGGGATGGCTGTAATTCCCAGTGCATCTCTGGGGAGCTGGGGAGACAGCAGAATCCCGGAAGCTTTGTGACAGCTACTTGGGCTTACACAGGGCAAACAAGAGATCCCACCTAGAAGACAGAAAGTGAGGGAAAACGGCCTGGGTCTTCCTCCAACCTTCACATGAGCTCTGTGCATGTGTGTGTCCACATATGATGAACACATGAATGAATCGTGCCCAGACACATCACACACACACACATACACACACACACACACACACACACACACACACACACACACACAGAGAGAGAGAGAGAGAGAGAGAGAGAGAGAGAGAGGCAGAGAGAGACAGAGAACACACGCATGAGCACAATTTACAAGAAAAAAATGTTTGAGGGGCAAAGATGAAATCAGAACATAATTTATCATCTGAGTATTTGACCCCAAAGTGTGAGAGGGGACTTAATAATTTTAATAATTAGATTTGAACTTAACACCACAGGGAACAGATACTTCAGGTTTCCATGGAAGAAGTTAACTAAATCCCTTCTCTCTGGAGACATGGAACGGATAATTAGGAATGAGATTTACTAAACATTTAGTGCTCTGCTTAATTAAGCAAGCGTACATCATGGTGTTTACAGTGTCAACAGGTCCAGACACTCAGAAGAAACAAATTGACAACCAGAGTGTAATTTAGACTCAGACACATTCTTCACTGGACCAAACCACAAGCCAAACACCACCAGTTTTGTAAAACATCAGGAGATTAAAATCTCAAACTCCCACGTAGGAAGCTTCCATTTATAAAGCTGTCCTTGGGACACGGTGCCCAAAGAGGCCTGAGCTAGACAGCAGCATCCCTGCTGACCTTGGACCACAGCCTCCTAATCCAGGGGGAGGGCATGAGGAGACAGGATAAGAAGGCAGTACTGTACAGCAGATGTCCTTGACATGGAAGGAAGGCAGCGATTCAGTTCTGGGATGCATATGAGAGGTCACTTTAGGGGGCCCTACGATCCTGCGTGGGTCACAGGAGGGCTTCAACAGAAATGATGGGCCCTGCCTTGTCAGAACCAAAGACAGCTCAGGCCTAAGCAAGAGAAAGAGGAACCCAAAGAATCCCGGGGATGCAGATTGCAGGGGTGGGGGTGGACAGTGATGAGAAGATAGGCTGGCGAGGTGACCTGGCCAGGGGTTTCAGTACTCTGCCAGTTTGGGTCCCTCACCTGTGACTCGGTGCGGTGCATGGGCACAGAAGAGGGTCCAGAACATATTTGACATGTAAGAAGTGAATGAGTGACTTACTCTTGGCATTGTAAAATGTCGTCCAATTGAAATGGCCAAAAGGGAGAGAAAGGCGGATGCTGAGTGGGGCTGAGTCAGTAAGGAAGTCCTGCACTTTAGTGCTCCCTAGCCGCACAGAATGCTGACCCTTGTATTCTGTAGCTGGTTCCCTTGAGGAATGTGGACTTCCTTTGCAACTGCCCGGCACCCTGGGAAGTTTATTTATTTTTAATCCTTTGCTTTGCTTGCTTTTTTTTTTTTTTAATACAATTTGCCTTCGCCTGAGTGCAAAAGGCAAGAGGGGCTTGAACTGAACAAGGTGGAGCCTCCATGTTTATCAGCAGTGGCTCCAGGCAGGTCACCGAGCGGCCTTCCTGACAGATGCGGCTCTGTCTGAACCTCCAGTGAGGCTGCCTCTGACCAGAGTCTTGGAGAAACAAAGAGGAAAGGAAGTGATAGGCAAGCCTCAGAGCAGAAACAGAGGTCTCTGTGTCTATGGTTCCTTCTCCAATTTGTGGATCCAGTTATATATAGTGGGAACATGGCTACATTTTAACACTTCTTCCCCTTGGGAATTATTTGGTCCTTGAAAAAGGACAGATAGTGAGCCTATTAACTTTGAATTAGGAGCAAAGGGGTCGTTGGCTCATTCCTTTATTTTCTGATCACCTTATGTATATTTTTCTTAACATGGATCTGTGTAGCATGCAGCTAAGGACACTGTGACAGGGTGGTATCTGTTCCCCACCTTAGGTACAAATTAGCAAGGCTCACACTCAGGGCACCAGATCTTACACTTTTGCTCTTCTTCAACAAAGCTAGGAATCATCCTCTGCTTAAGGAATCCTGCTTCCTTCCTATAGAAATCTGTAAAATAAAACCCCATGAAGTGCAAGTCCAGGGCCAGCACACGCGGGAGCTGTGAGCTCTGTGGCTGGAGCTGTGAGCTCTGTGGCTGATGTGTTACTATGTTTCCATGGCTTCTGAAGCTTCGAACGGAGACTTGAGTGGCATGCGGCTCATGCCCTGGCCTCTTCCAAAGCTTCCAACATGTAACGATCTCATGGTCCTGCTTTCAAATTCCTTTTGAGTAGCCTGCTTCCCTAGTACACCCCACTGTACCATACATAACCATATCATACCATACTATACAATATCATACTATACCATGCAATACCCTACAATTTCATATCATAGACTGACTAATTGATTCATTCATTTCTTTTGTTTTCTGCTTAGACACAGTCTTGTTATGTTGCCCAGCCTTACTTCCAACTCCTGGGCTCCAGAGATCCTCCTGCTTTAGCCAAGGACTATAGGCATATGCTTCCAGAACTTCCACTTCACTCCTGTGAAATAAATACGCCTTGACCTTGGAGCAAGGATAATTCTAGAAAGGGAAGGAAGAAAACATAGATGCAGATAATACAAGAGGACATCATGGCTGTAGATAGTGATGCATTTTAAGGCAGCACATTTAGTGGGAGTGAGATGCCAAGGTGTTAGATAGTCCCTGGAGGAAGGCTTCTCTGACTCAAGTTGCCTCCAGAGTCCAAGTCTGAAGGTTCGTTCTCTCAGGGAGACCGTGGAACACTGTCCTAACATGGCCTGAATTGCTGTCTTAACCAGGGCAGCTGTTATTGCCACAGGAGAGCCTTAACACCGGCCTGTTGTGCTGTCTCATGGAAGGAGAGATGGAGAGGGTCATTAAACTCTTGTCTGAGGTTCTGGCCTCCTCCTCCTCCTCCTCCTCCTCCTCCTACACTTTCCCCTGATCAGTATGTAATTCTATCCCAAATGCAAGTGGTCTTGGGAGGTGTAAGTATCTAAGAAGTGGAAAGTTAACTGAAGGGGACCCCATTTATAAAGCCATGGGGAAGTGGTCATCCATGCTAGGGTGAGACTTGTCTATGTTGTGAGTATTTTGAGGCCATCCATGCTCAGATAAGTAGTCTCAGTGAATTCCCTGCTTTACTAAGACAGGCTTGGGTAGAGTTGTTTCTTGGGGCCCTATTTGAGGAGAGTAAACCCATGTTCACATCTCCCCAGGGATAGTTCACACAACAGATGTATCCATCCTTGCAGATACCCATCCAGCTTTTTTGGATATAATTTTCCTTAAAGCTCTTCTGTGCATATTTCCTGTGATGACGCATGACCCATGAATTCTGGCCTCCTTGGGAACAGATCACACTACCTGACAGGGTCACTCCTGTGTGCTGTTACTCTTGTGATCCCTGGGCTGTATTAAGGAGGTGTTGTCTAGATTGTTCTACTAGAGTTCTAAATCCAGCCCTGGGCTGGACAGGAGACCAAGACCCAAGACTCCCATGACCTAAATCCCCCCTCCCATATCTTCTTGGGTTGGGCTCCCATATCTCTTCTAGGCAGGGCTCCTCTATGTGGGGTCCTGGGACCTGGAGCCTCTGGCCCTTCTAAGAGGTATTCCCAAATTCTCCCTCCCCTCACTCACTCCCAGAAACTCAGGGGCACTGCCAGAGAATCTCCATTTTAACAAGAACCAGTTGATTGTCTTGCACATTAAGCATTTCCTGTCTTGGCCTACCAAGTAGTAGACAGTTTCCCCTGAGATCAATTGTGCAGAATCTAGATGAATGCTTTAGCCAGCCTGGCCTAGCAGCAGGAACAGAAAGGTTGAGGTCGATCTCCCCAATGCACCCTTCCCAGGGACATCTCCAGGACTTTCTTTTCAAGTTAGAATTCAAGGCCGTTGATGCCCCTGTCTAGGGGTGGGTTCTCCAAGGCCCCATCAAAGGATGTGACTGAGAGTCTTTTTTTACAATCTCCTTCCTGCAACTTCCTTTTTTATCTTGTGGCTGCTTTCAGCCAGCAGCTCCCAGGGAGGCCGCAGTGTGGTGGATCTCACAACTTATTAGATTTCTTCCTGCCCTGCTCTCCTTGGGAGGGTCTAGAATAACTGGCAACTTAGTTGTCTGGGCCACTGCATCCTTGAGAAGATACCCAGGGTCTGTCTACTGGTGCCAGGTCCCAGGGCAATGAGAAGATAGCCAACAGTCAGGAGTTGACTGGGGCAGGAGCAATCTTTACTCCTCTCCTCCGCTGTGATCTTTGAACCAACTGACCAATAGGTACGACGGTCAAAGCTCTCTCTACGGCAGAGAAAGCTTCCTTCCGTCTCTGCCTCCCTCTCCCTGCAGACCCACAGGGGAACTAGAGGCCCTAAATTCTGTATGGACAGGAGGTTGGGTCCTACACCTCACTTTCCTGGATACAGGCATGATTGATGAGAAGACTGTACATAAATAATTACACTGTGGAGAGGGCAATAGCCACTCATTGGCAGGAGCTTGAGTGATGAGTCCGTCCCAAGGCATGCTTAGCCTCTGTCCCCTCAAGGACCCCCAGCCCCTATCTACAGAGCAACCTACCAGTGGCAGTCAGGTTACAGAAATTCCAGCAATTTGAACACAAGGCTGTTTGCTTCTCTCCCCTGCTGTCTGATTGTACAGCTGACTGTATATCCTTGCTGCCTTCCACTAAAGAACCTGCAGTCTTCTGGTGGCTAGCTAGTTCACTGCAAGTGAATTTTGCAAAAATTTGCATTTTATTTCAGAACGTCTTGGGCCAATGTGAATAGTCTGTGGTGAAAAATGTTATATTTTCTTTCAGTTTCTGTGTTTTGTGGTGGTAGGAATCAAACCCAGGGCTTCACACATACTAAGATGTACTTGGCCATAGACTGGGCTCTAGACAGCCTCCTGCAAAATGCTTTCTACAAGTATTGGTATTCTCTTTCAACCCATCCACCCTGGAGAGGCCTCTTTCACTCCATGCCTACAGGAAAGATTGGTCAAGGTCGGTTTCTATCGGCCTTGGGCATGTGCCACAGAGGGAGGTGCATTAGCCCAGGGAACAGAGCCACGGCTGCTCTACTACAAAGCCCTTGCTGTGGACAGGCTGTATCAGACAGCCGGGCTTCCTTACAGTCTGTGTTCTCAGACACATAGTTTGACATTGTGTCAAATTTACTGGCGATAACACAGGATTCACAGCTGAAAGGAGATAGGCACAACAGAACTTTGGGGGAAATTCCTGAAGCCCTGGCAGGGTTCCCATGCAATTTTTGTGTCTTTGTAGAAGCAGATAAGTCTTCGGGTACCAAGCAACATGACTGCCTTTTCCCATCAAATTGCCTAGACTGGGAAGGCGGGTGAGTGTCCCCACAGTTTGGAAATCTCCATTTATGAAATCTCTTAGCATGTGTCTCCATGTGGTACTAAGTGGGACTGGTTACCTGCCATCATGCAGGAGACAGAAGGACCTGCACTTGTATTTAACCAGAAGCATGGCTTCTTCCCCTGGAGGACGTATGGAGGTGATCTCTGGGCACCTACCTTGACTAAGGGGGATGGAAACTTATTCCAGCTGGAAGGTTAGTCATAGCAGAGGAGAACCCTTTCACGTTGGCCATGTGGACAACTTGCCATTCACTCCATGTAAAGGACTCTTGAGGCAGAAAACCCTTCTAGGCATGGGAATCGTAGTAGTCAATAAAAGCAACATTATGCTCTTAAGGGATGGGCTGCCCGTGGATGGAGATATTCAATGACGTCTCAGACACAATCGGAAGCACTGCATACATTCTAACCCATGTAACCCCCACCTGTGCTGTCACAAGTATTTATCACCCCTGTTAAAAACCAAGGCATCGGGCACTTCAGTGAGTTAACTGAGTCCCCACTCCCTGCAAGTAGCAGTTGAGCACTTCAGGCTAGTGTGCATGGGCTCACTGCACCCTTTACTTCCTTTTTAAAAACTGTATGCATGAGTTGTGGCAGTTTGCACTTGTTACTGTAAGTGAGTGTGTGCATATATGCACGCATGTGGAGGACAGGTCAGTGTTGGATGTCTTTTCTCAATCGCTTTCCTCCTTCAGTTTTTGAAACTGTCTGTCACTGTACCTGAAGGTTTTGGATTCAGCTGGCCTGCCTGGCCAAGGATCTTCAGAGATCCCCAAGTGTGGCTAGAGTTTTCCTGCCTGGCCCACGGTGTCTGTCCTTATCTTAAATTAATCCATTTCTATAAATCTATACCTTGCCACATGGCTCGTGGCTTACCGGCATCTTTACATGCTGCTTGTCCTGGCGGTGGCTGGCAGGCAGTCAGTGACTCCTTCTGCCTTCCTGTTCTTTTTATTCTCTCTGTTAGTCCCGCCCATACCTCCTGCCTAGCCACAGGCCAATCAGTATTTTATTAACAACACATTTGCCATACAGAACATTCCCACAGCACCCAAGTCTCCATCTTCCCCCAGCACTGGGATTATAAGCATGCTTTGCTATGCCCAGATATTTTTCCCACTCACTTATTTTTTTTTAAATTTCATGATGCCTATAATGTTTGGATCAAACCAACCTCCCCATCCCTTCCTCTCCAATTTCAGCTGTATGTCCCCACTACTTCTTTCCCATCTTAACTTCATGTGGTTCTCTTTTTAAACCCACTGAGTCTTTAGTGCTGCTCAGATGTCCATGGGTGTGGAACCATCTACTGGAGCGTGGGTAAAGCCTCTCAGGGGCCACATCCCTGAAGAAAACTGACTCTCCCTCCCACAGCAACTATCAATTGCCAGTAGCCCTTCAGACAGGGGTGGGACTTTGTAAGCCCCGCCCCCACCCTGGGATTTTGGCTGCCTGGATCCTGTATAGGTCTCGTGCATGCACTCACAGCCACTGTGAATCATTATGTGCAATGGCCCTGTCCTGTCTGGAAAACACTGTTTTGCTGTAGACATCGAATTCCTCTTCTACAATGATCCCTGAGCCTTTGGGGAGGGACATGAGCACTGCATGGTCTCTTATTCTCTGCGTGTTGACTAGTGCTGATCTCTGTACAAATCATCATGTACAAGAAGCTTTTCTGAAGAGGGATGAGAGGTGCACCAGTCTCTGATCTAAAGATGAGAATGTGGTCAGGGGCAGTTTGTCACTGTTTCTGTTAACAGAGTGACAGTACTAAGTTCTTCCAGCTCTTATGCAGGTTCTGGAAATCCAAACTCAGGTCCCCATGCTTGCAGGACAGGCACTTAACTGATTCTGCTGTCTTCCTCAGCTCCTACTTCACACTTTGCATGTGACTCACTAGGCTCTCAGTTGACTCTGAGGCCATAGGTCTGGGGTGGGGACTGTGGTTCTGCACTTGTGACAAATTCCTAGGTAACGCTGATGCTGCTGACTCCTGGACCACATTGGGGGATAGTCTCTGGACCATATGGCCTGAAAATTATCAATGGAATTTAACAAAATAATCGGCATCAGAGGGGTGGGGTGCTGTGGAAATTCAGAGCGGGAAGAGGATTTATGGCTGGGGAGAAGAGAGATTTGTTCTAAAGATCATGCAGACACCAGGGTTGTGCTTGTAAGGATAAGAGAAGGCACACCAAACAGGATAAACAAGACCCAGACAGGGAGGCCTGGATGGTGAGAATAAGGTGGAAGAGATATATTTGGGGTCTTGAATGGAGGCCAAGGATGCTATCATGTTTCGTTAGGAAAGCGGGGGAGCCTTACATGTTTCTGAGTGAGGAAGGGACAGGAGGCACACAGGTCTATGCAGGATGCCGAGTCTGGAGTGGAATTGAGAGCTGGTTCTAGTCTAAGCTCTTGTTTACTGACTCTGGAGTTGTGGGACAGATGATATTCCCTCTCATTCTCACATATAAAATAGGAAAACATGCTCCCTCCCAACTCTTGCCTTTCTGTCTTTCCTGGAGCTAAGCTCCTCAGAGGGTGTTTACACCTGCTCTGTGCTGTCTTCATTGGGACTTTGTGGTATCATCCTTTCCCAAGCTTAGGAGACTGAGGATTGATGTTGTGAAAACCCTTAAGGGTAGTTCAGGAAATGGATAGATGGCTAAGGGTATAAAGTACGTGGATGACATGCAGAATAGACAGCATATCAGGCTTCTTTGGACCTGGAGCCCCATCAAGATCAAGCCTCCCCCATACCTTCCTCTCTGCTGCTTCTTTCCTCCACTCCAATTGCTCCCCACCTTTCCAACATGACGGCCTCACTTAAGATGCCCTAGCTCCTTCAGACCCACAACAGTTCGCAATAAACACATGCTTATTATTTTAAATTCTGAAATTTGGTTGCTCTGTCCGTCAGTAGAATACAGGAGTTCTGGATTAAAATAAATTGAGCAGGATGGGGAAGTAGAGTTTGGATAGTATATTTTACACACACACACACACACACACACACAACCATGTATGCAACGAGAGCTCATTCTTAGAGGTCCAGGTTGAACATACACATACACACACACACACACACACACACACACACACACACACACACACTCACACACGCACACGCACGCGCACGCGCACACACCCACGCACACACACACACACACACACACTGCTTGCCAACCTCCAGAAAAACCCCAAGTGAAGGTGATATAACTACTGATTTTAAAGAGTTTGGGTTCTTCTGAGACAGGAGTTTCCTTTAGGAGGGGAGAGAAATCTCTCTGAATTTCTGCTTTCTGAACAGCATCTCTGTATGTTCCCCAACTACACATTTATTTGTTTATTTATTTTTAATTTTGAACTTTATGTATGTGAGTATTTTGCTTGTAGGCTATGTCTATGTACCATGCACAGGCCTGATGCCCACAGAGGCCAGAAGAGGGCGTTAGATCCCCTGAAACTGGAGTTACAGAAGGTTGTGAGACACATGGGTGCTGGAAATTGAGCCTGGTTCTTCTGGACGAGCAGCCAGTGCTCTAAACCACAGAGTCGCTTCTCCAGCTGCACAGTTACTTATGACAGCTGTCCCTCGGCTGTCCCCTTTGTTTTAGACATGCGAGGACATTACAGGGAAGGGGTCCAGTCATCAGACACACAAGTCTTCCTGAAGCTCATCTGGAACTGTTCAACAGGAGCTGCAGAGAAAGTGACGGCCAGGATGTTCTGCAGGCAAATGAGCTTTGGTTGTTCCTGAACATGGTATGTGAGGATCGTGACAAACAATCCAGGCTTCCTGCTACGGAACCCGGAGGGACTAAACCCAAACCAAGAAACAGACCAGACTCTAAAACTGACAGCTCCTAAGCAATTCAAACCTGAGTGGGTTAAGGTGATCGTCAATCTTCACCTTGCTCTCAGGGAACTGAAGGTTTTCTGGAGACTTTGTGATCTTTCTATCAATGTCTGACATTCAGTTTGGAAAAATTCTCAGGCACACCGAGACCATGTCAAAATCCAGACCGGCTGGGAGAACAAGTCTGTGGGCCATATTGCTATGGAAGTTGTCAGGCACGGCTCTTGAAATTTGTCATTTTCTTGGCTAGGAGATGAGGTGGGGAACTGGAGGAGTCATTGGCAAACTGGGGTGTGTCCAGAAGAATTAGACAGATAATTCGGAGCTGAAAGATCCCAGACATGAAAACAAAGACTGAATAAAGAGGCTTTGTGGCCGGTGAGACACACGTGAAGGGAAGATTAGCTGTCTAGAAGACACCTCAAAATCAAATATCCAATAAAGGCTCCAAAAAGACAAAAGGGTAGAAAACAAGAACTGAAATCCATGACGACGATAATTCAGAAACATATAGGAGGTCCAGTGAAATGAAATGAATGTACAGGCCACGTCTGCCTTATGGCTCACCTCTCATTCTAATTCCATCTGCGTTCCACCTGCCTTTAGAAATTCAAGTGCTCCGTTCACTTGTCTCGAGCGCTTCACATGTGACAACTTAAGTCTAAATTACTGAGATTTGATCCAATTGTAAATGCAATGTCTTGGTCAGACTACCCATGTTTAAAGTGCTGGATAGCCACACATGGCTGCTGACCTGGACAACACTCACATGGAGCATTTCTGTCCACACAGAAAGTCCTATTGAATAATCAGATCAATCTCTGATGCTGTATATGGTGTTTTGTTTGTTTGTTTTGTTGTTGTTGTCTGTTTAATTCCCTAGTGTGCTGTTCAAAGTTTTACTATTATAACTCCACTTTCTCCACTGGAAGCAGAGTAAATCCAGTGATCAACCACCAAACAGAAGAAGACAAAATAATCTCAAGACTAGGAGCCTGTTGTCTTTCAGAGTGTCTCGCATACAGAGTGGTGTCAGGGCCTGATCCCCGCCAGTGCATGACTCTGGGTACTTCTGTCTAGAAATAAATATGCAGCCCTGCACCATGGAAGATGGTAAAATCATGAAGGAAATGATGATTTGGTTTTGACCCCCATCAAGAAACTCTTTACATTTATACTTTTATATTTATACTTTGGCTTTGCCATTTCCTGGCTTTTAAACCCAGACAGATTTCTTTGCACGTCCTGGGGCCCAGGTTTCTCAGCTGTTTGGTTTATGCCATTGTGTTTCTCCTGGGTATCTGGGTTGTGATGATTTAAGACAGTTTTGTTAATATGGAAATTATAAATTTAAGAGACATTGGTACCACATGGCAGTATTTGAGGTCACAGTGTGGGTCAGGACTGTAAGCTGCTGTGTGTCACACTGTCCTGTCTCTTTGTGTTTTCAGTGATCTCCCTCAAAGCTGCTGAAGATTCATCATTTGAGAAAAAGAAAGTGACCTGGGCATTATTCGAAGGTAAGTCTGGTGTCTTGATGCAGCCTCCTTTCTAGACAGTAAGAAGAGAAGAGGAAAAAAGGAGGGGGTCTAGTTTCTTAACTTTTTCATAGCATCAAGTTATGTTCCCAGACTGATCTTTGCAGGAATGAGATGGGAATCCCTATTGGGGAAAGTGGTGTGAAAGGCTTATTCTGCCCAATTCTATTTCTTTCCTTGCCCCACCCCACAACCCCAATCTCTCTCCTAGGTGATACTAAGGAGGGACTTCCATGTGATGGCAAATTAAAGAATATGTCTACTGAAACGACCTTTAATTCTTAGTTGGTTAGGAAGTTTGGTGTTCTAGAAGAGTTTGAAAGCTGCAAGTAGTGGTTTTCATCCCATGTTGGAACCACTCAAGGAGCTTTAAAAACCAGGATGCTTGCAGTAGATTCTGACTTAGTTGAAACCTATTAATTCCTTCCATTTGATTCCATCATGCAGCAGGCTAGGAGCCATGGCCTGAGAGACAGTTCAGGAAGCAGCCCCTGGGAGCTGGTGGTGAATGTATGCTGAACTGTGAGGTGATGCTTATGCATTTGAAATGACTGTAGCATTCAGTTTTGACACACTTTGCAGCATGATTTGAATGTCTAAGACACTTCATACAATGTAAACCTCTGGCATCCATTCAAGTATGAGTGGTGTTCTTGATCGTACTTTTGCCCCTGCAGGGGACATTTGCTGGTGCCAGGAGACAGTTTTGGTTGCCTCAAGTATGGGGATGCCACTAGCATCTTGTGGAGAGAGGGGATGTATGAGACAGTCCCCACATCTGCCCCCAAATGCCAAGACTTGGGAGGCTTCAGGTCTCTGCCCCAGAGAAAGGACAGTGGAGAAATGGTCATCACAAAATAACTGAGGATTATGACCATAAGCAATGACATCATGTGCTCTAAGTTCTCGGTCAGAGCCTTTGAGCAAGGAAAGGGCTTAACGTCAACGGGGGAGGACCTTGGAAGGACTTCGTCTTGTGAAGTCTTTGGGTTGATTGATGAGGAATGAGCTGGTCAAAGGGGGTAAGAAGAGGTGTGCCCCCAACCCCTGTGAGACAAGCGAGATGGTAGGTAGCAGAAGGAGAGCCAGCCTTATGGGGACACCACAGCAATTTGAAGCTACCTTTTCTAGTAGCGTGTTAGATACCATATCTTTGAAAAATTCGACTTTAATTGTGGTTGGCAAACCACACACTTTGATGTAACCCCCCTAGTTTGCCAGGATGTCTTGTTTAGTTTTAGAGTTGTAAGTAGTTTTTTTTTTTTCCCCCTCAGATCATATTTTATCCAATAATGAATCTTTATATTTCTGGAATTTTCTTCTACACTTCCTAATTGCCTTTTTCTGTATCTGATGACATTCTCCTAGCAAACCAGTCCCCAGTTCCCTCCCCCTGCCTCTCACTCTGCTTCCTCTTGGCCAGAGATAAAAGTAGTGTCTTCCCCAGAGAGTGAAGCTGTGGGAAAGAGGAGGAAGGTTCCCCTTTTCCTTGCAATTGAGTGACATCGAGGCAGTCTGGCTGAGCTTTGCCGCATGTCTCCGAAGCTGTCTTAAGCACTGGTGTTCTGATGGGGTGGAATAATGGGGATGGCTGTGGGATTCTGTAAGGAAGGTCACTGAAGAATGTGCCAGAGGGAGCCCTGGCTCCACCTCTGCAGTCCTGATAATCACAGTAGGAATCTCATGTTCACAGGAGTGTGAGGTGGTTTTGATTGGAATGGTCTAAGGACTATATTTTAAAACTGCAATGGTACAATTTAAAAAAAAGACCATTTGGAAGGACTGTAGAAGTCAGTTTGGCACACTTTGCAGGATGATTTGGATCTCTAAGACACTTTGTATAGTTGGCAGCATTTTATAATTCTACAGATGTAGACTATAAGCTAACTCTGACCTTAACTATAAGTGCAATATGTGTCCCAGCATGGAGTTTCTTCTCAATAGAGACAATAGAATTCTATGAAAGACTGGGCGTTGGCGTTCTCATCATGCGTCATGCATGCCCAGGGCTGCAGATTGCATGCCTTCTTTCCCTGTGCTGCCGCTGCCGCTGCTGGTCACGGCACTGGTGGTAGCAGCAGTAGCAATGTCCCTGTATTCTGCTTTTTTAACCCGCCACAGCTTTGGCAAGGGCAAGGGTGGAGTTGAAACTCTCTGGTACAGGATCTCAGGCCTTTCGCCCTTTTGTTCCTGATTGGAAGAGCTTCAGTGTGGGTTGTGGACAGATATCCATCCTCCTGGGGCTTAGCTGGGCCTGGCTGTGTGCCTGCCCAACAAAACAAGCATTGATTGTCAGGGCTCTTGATGAGATATTGGAGTGAGTTAAAATCCCTCAGGGCTATCACTCAGGTATTTTGCCCTGAGCAAGATGGTATTACAGGCTACATTAAAAACTAGTGGAAGTACACAGAGTTTTATTGCCGGAACAGCTATTCCCCAGGCTCTCGCCTTTGAACTGGAAATGTAGAATACTGACCCTGGCTTTCTTGACTGTGGTTTTGTGTGTGTGGGGGGGGGGGGGGGGGTGGGGGGGGTGTTTGGTTGTACTAAGGAATGCTGGGGTCACCCAGTTTCAAAGCAGCACTGAATACGCTGCTGTGTTACCAGGCAACAGGTGCCTTTGTCCTGCCTGGGTTGGCTGGCAGTCTGGGAGGACGGACAGGAGCTGGCACACAAGCGCTGTCACCCTGTGTTGGCCTCCTGTGGTGTGCACAGCCACAGCAGCCTGCTGGCCCCGCCATCTGCTCCGAGGAGACCTGGATTTTTTTGCAGCTTGTCTAAAAATGGCAGTGGCGTCTTTAGCAGTCCAGTGGCAAAAAACAGAATTGCAAACAGACTAAAACGGGGACTAAAACGTGATATTTGCTATTGCTGTTGAGTGTGTAGGCATGGGAATATTTTACTTTGTTATTTATGTATTCATTTATTTTGCGTTTATTTGTTTATTTTATTACATATTTGGACAGAATGAAATTCAGTGTGTTGTACAGTCTGTGCTTATACTTTACCACAGAGCCAAATGCCCAGTATTATGGGGTCATTCATTCATTTATTGATTCATTTGGTACCTAGGGCCTCGTGCATGCTATGAGTACTCTACGACAAAACTGCACAGCCCAGCCTCCCTGCCTTGGGGTATTTAAAAGCTGGCTGTGTTTAGTTTAGGTCTAAAGTTTTAGTGTCACTCTCTAAACAACATTATTTGTCTAGGCTTGATTTTGAAACTTTTTGAGCTATCTTTTTAGAAACAGATTTTTTTTTTCTTTTTTCACACTAACTAGAGGACACGTGTGAAGAAAGAGTGACTTCGGGCCAGAACGCCAGCCTCTAGAACACAGGGCCACCTGCCTGAGCTGTCACTGTGAAAAGATGGCCCTGGAGTCTTCTGATCTTGTGGCCCTGGCTTTGGGTTAGCCTTGGTTTACAGAGAAACCTGGGGTCAGTGCAGAGTCAGTTTTGAACAGGTTTGTCTTCCTTTTATGTAGTAAAGGAAGTTCATGGCACAGGAGACAAAGTCAGAACTTCTCAGTATTGATCGCTGCCTGATCTAGGGAAAGTGGACGTGCAGTTTTTCTCTTCCTGTGAAGTGACACATTTTAAGGATCCCATAGCTCCAAGAGCAGAGCAGAGAGAATCCACTGTTGCCCATGCATGAAGACCCACGTGCGGGTGGATGGTGCCTACTGGCGGGGGTCTATTGCCCCCAGGGCCTCTATGCTTGGTGGAGCATCGGAGCATTGCACACTGGCCAGATGTTCTATGATTCTGCAGCCACAGCTGCCTGGGGAGAGCCAGTTCCCTCTGTGCCACGGCTAGACTGAGATCAGAAACCACAACTAGACCTTGAGTTCTATGCCTCCCACCAGGAGAGAGCAGGCCCCGGATGTGTGTGGTGTGTTTGAGGGACTTCTGGTGAGAATGACAATCTCAGAGCTCATCTGCAGCCTTGTTCCTCTTTGGTCCCTTTAGTCTGGAAACATAGAGAGCACATAAATGCGTAGACTGGGGGGCGAGGACACCTTTATCTTGGGGCATAGAAACTTTAGTAAGTCAGTTTTTACCCTCCCCTCCAAGAAGGAAACAGAAGCCAAATTACCCTGCCTTTTTTATCAGGGCTGACATCTGACTCCCTCAGAGGCAGCTTTGTCTCCATCTGCCCCAGTTCTGTCTGGCCCAGCAAGGCAATTGGGTTATTTACCACTTTTTCTCCCATACCAGCCAGCCAAGTTCCTGGAGTAATTTGCTCAACAATGAATAAACCAGGACTGGCTGTGGGGTCACAGGATTTGGACTGTCCTGTATCCTGGTATCTTGTCCTCAGCTCAGGTCTCTGACCTCGGTCCATCATGACTCGTCCCTCTCAGAATCCGTGCATCCCATTGTTGAATTTCCTATTGTTGAAGCAGCAGGACAAGCCTGCCCTCCCTAACCATTCCAACCTGTCAGTCTATAAAGCCACACACGAGGACACACGTGCCCCTGGACAGAAGCAGTTGGACTTTACTACTAGGGAAAAGCTACTGTTTCCAACTGGACCTCCTCACACCCCGTGACATTCCACCCCATGTAGCCTGGCTTCCTCCAGGGCTTTCCCAGCAGCTTTTGCATGGGAAGACCCCACAGTTGCTTATGTCAAGCATTTGATGCACCAAGGAACCCTTCCACAGTGCTTCATTCTTGCATTCAGAACTCTCCTTCCAGCTCCCCTCAGCTTCCATTATAGCTCCAGGATCCTCGTGGGAGACCTTTACTTCTGTCAACCCATCTGCCGATTCTCTTAACGGTTAATAAAAGTGGTCAGGTCTACATATGAGTCCCAGGATAGGTGGGGCTACATAGAGAGACTCCCATCTCATTAAAGCAAAACAAGGGTTTCTCCTTGTCCTGTGGCACTTCCTACTTACACTTTTCCCTCACTATCCATAGGGATTTTGTCCCACGATTTCTCCAACCCAAAGATACCAAAAATGCATGGCTATATAAGCACCTTAAAGCAATCTTGTAGTATTTGAATATAACCATGTGTGTCCTCATCTCTGGATGACATGTGATACTTGGTACAACACCTGTGCTACATAAATAGTTTCAACAATGTGGTATTTAGCCAAGTATGACAAGAAAAAATGTCCACTGTTCAGTGCAATAAGTTTTTTTTAAAGATTTGCTGCCTTTGTTACTTTTCTATTGCTATGACAAAAAACAATGACAAGGCAAATGCTTATAAAAAGAAAGCATTTAATTTGGGGGTTTATGGTTCCAGAGGGTTAGAGTCCATGACTATGATGGTGGGGAACATGGTAGCAGGCAGGCAGGTATGACACTGGAGCAGTAGCTGAGAGCTCACATCTTGATCCACAAATATACAGAGAGCTAACTGGGAACGGGGTGGGCTTCTGAGTGCTCAAAGCCCACCCCCAGTGACACACCTTCTCTAACAAAGCCACGCCTCCTAATCCTCCCCCAAACGGTCCCAACAGTTGTGGAGCAGACCAATTATTCAAATATATGAGACTCTGGGGTACGTTCTCATCCAAACCTCCTCATTTATTTGTTTATTTTGTCTATAGATGTGCCCCTGCATGTACATCTATGAACCACATGTGTGCAATGCCTTCAAAGGCCAGTAGAGAGTGTTGGTTCCTCTAGCACTAGAGTTACAGACAGTTGTAAGCCACGATGTGGGTGCTGGGAACCAAACCTGTGTAATCTGCAAGAATAATGAATACTTTTAATCACTGAACCATCTCTCTAGGCCCCAAGGTTGCTGTTGCTGTTTTTGAATAGTTTTGATCCATGATTGATTGAATTTGTAGATGTGGAAGCTGGAGACACAGAGAAACAACTATGCTTAATTTTTAGTTCAAACTTCTAAGTAGCCCGGAATAGAAATCTACTCAGTCTAGCTTAGACAAAAATGTTGACTAGCCCTAAGAACATGAAAGGACTTTCCAACTCCAGGCATGGCTTCTGCCAGGCCTCCCTAGGGCTCTGGCCAAGCAGGAGACTCAAAAGAACTTGGATGTGTAAGTCTGTTGTCTCTCCCTTCCGGGTCATTGACCACCTGTATCTCCAGTTTTCAATTATGATGAATCAGATTTACCTTTCCTAATGATTGAACATGTATGCTGGGTGGGTGCTCTGTCTCTGAGCTGTGTCCCTAGCCATCAAGGTTTACTCGTAGGGAGAATGCCTCTGATGACAAGATTGGAACTCTGCCTCTTAGATTTAGATCTGAAGTTTTTCCTCTTGTGCATTCCCCCCCCCCAAATCTTTATAATTTACATTTGAAATTCTTTTTTGTGGTTTGTTTTGAGTTAATGTTTATGATAATGTGCCCTTCAGATCTCTATGTGTATGCTGTCCTTGTGTGCTGTGTGGGGATCCTCAGCGTTCTCCTCTTCACCCTGGTCATCGCCTGGCAGTCTGTGTTTCACAAGAGGAAATCTAGAGGTAAGAAAACAGATAAGGTCATGTCTGGAATGGGTAGCCACCCACCCACACACAGGCGGAAGATGGCGGGCAAAGTATCACCTTGGTGGGAAGGCATCCTGGGTCAGTAATTGTTTGCCTGGAATCAGAAAGCAAAGTGAGTGAGAAGACTTGCCTCTCACAGGTGTTGCTGAAATAAACTGGCCACTGTCACACCAGCTAAATTCTGCTTCCTCTCGTCTCTTCCTGGGGCTTTGGGTTCCTTGACTGCTATCATGTTATTCACCCGGAGGAGGCGGGGGCTGGAGCAGTCTGGGACTGCATTCTGGCTCACCTCCTTAAGAGTGAGTTTTGGGGCCAAATTCCTGAACCAAGGGACTTGCAGATGTCTTCTTGGCAGGCAGGTGGGACGGGAGAGTCTCCTTCTGCTCTTTTCCTGTCTGGGCCCCTCTTTTCTGGTCAGTGTCCCTGATCCCTGGAGTCTGTCCTCAGTCCTTTCTCTCCTGCCTTCTTTCTCAGGCATTGCATTCCATGACTCCTATCTCCTTAGAAATGCTGCCGATCCTAACCAGAGTCCATCTCTCTTTCTAAGCTCAATTTCCCAAGTCCAGTGGTTCTGAGAATCTACCCGGCTGCCTGCCTCTGTTCTGTTCTCCGAGGATGGCTCAGCGGACCTTCTTCTTCCATGGTGTTGGCTGCCTCCTCAAGCTTTTCTTTCTTTAAAGCCCCCTCTGAGTGCTCCTCATGCACACCATCCCCCCAGAATTTCCAAAACCAGTTGGGGACACAGTTGCTTTCAGAGGTGACCAAGATAGACTGAGCCCAGTTTCAACGACACCTCCTCACTTAGCAACCAAGGACCCAGCCCCTGTCCCTCTCCTCCCTCATGGAGACTTGAGGGACAGGGATGCACCTGTCTGGGAGCTGGGAAGGAAGAGACACTGAAACCCTGAGCACGTTTCTGGTGACATGTGAGTAAATCACACATCACTGTCACTATTAACCCTAGCTTACGGATCTGGGAGGAGTTAGCTTCTGTCCGTGCCCACAGGGACCTTTAAACTGGGAAACTGAATGACAGCTATGAAGAGGACACTCCCCAGAGATGTGGACAAGATTGGGGAAACCAGGAAGGGAGGATGGGCATCCAGGGACTGATACCATGGGAGACTGTTGCTCAGGGGTGAGGAGGAGAGGTTCTGGAACTGGAAGAGCTGCTGTTGTCATGGGGTTCAGGGGCTAAGAGCACTGTCTTGCAGAAAACCTGGGTTCAATTCTCACCGCCGACATGACGGTTCACATAGGTAACTCCAGTCCCAGGGAATCTGACATTCTCTTAGGGTCTCCTCCAGCACCAGGTATGAACGTGGTGCGCAGACATACGTGCAGGCAAAACATCCAGGCACATAAAACAAAATGAAAAGAATTGCTGTTGTGGGAGAGGTGGTACAGAAGAGCAGTTCTGCCGCTGCCCAGATAACAACAAGACGGCTCGAGGACCCTGCATTCACAGCCTCCCTCCTCCAGCACAGGAGTCCCTGGATGCTTTTCCCCCTTGAAATTAAACCAAAACCAGCAAGCGTAGAAGACAAAGGTTCATCGGTAGCTTCCAGGGTCTGGATGGGGTTGACAGGGAGCAGAGAACAGCATGCAGCCCTTGAAATGGAGCCAGGGGTACAGGCCAGCTCTCCTGACACTAGAGCCTGAGTGTTTCCCCCCTGACGTGGGTTTCATTGCTCTGCCCTTGGGTACCTTCGTCCATGGCATCTGCCGCTGCATCAAGCTATCCCTGCATTTCCCTCGTTCCCAGTCCTCAGCTGCTTCTCTGAGCTTGTGGCAAATGTTTGCCCGTGGGTGTTGGCCCTCTGCCTCCCTTCCAGAGAACTCTGTGTGAGGCAGGGACCATGCATGTGACCCATCCTCCTTGGAATTTGGCTCACAACAGATGCTCCACAATTGATGAACAAATAGATTTGTTTCCCAGCTGCTCTGCTCCCAGCTGTTGGAGCTTAAAAGGCACTAGCCGTTTCTAGACTGGGTGTGTGCTCAGGGCAGCTCCACCAGGGCCTGGGCAGACTTGAGCTGCAGACCACGTGGGACTTCAGGCAGGACCCAGGAATCAAAGAAAGGCCAAGAATGGCAGACTGGACACACAGGGGCACCTGTCATCTTCCTCCAGGCCTCACAGAAAGACCTCAAGGAATGGGGATTATAACTGGCTCATCATTGTCTCCTGCCAGGGTGGGCTTTAGGGTGACCTCCTGTGCTCAGCATCGAAAGCCCTTCTCAGCTGTCAAGAGCATTGTCTGAGCACCTGCTATAGACCAGGCATACGGCTCTACTCCTCCACATCATTGTGTAGCCTGCACCGTTCCCGTGAGACAGACAGCATCATGATATCCCTACACTAGGCAATGGGAGAGGTGAGGCTCAGACTCGAGCTGTATCTCAAATGCCCTAGTTTCCTAGTCTAGAAAATCCGCAGACATCTGAGGATGATCTTTATGAAGGAACTTTCCGTGGAGGTTGTCCATGAGGTTCTTCTCGCACAGATCTGCCTGCCTTCTCTGGTCCTGGGTACATCTTTTGATATGTCTGAGTTTCAGAGAGGACAATAATCTTTTCTAGGTGATTCCCAAAGACTCCGTAGGATGTCTCCTACTCCGTAGGAGGACATAGTGTTATGGTTTGGGCATAAAATGTCCCTACCAAAGGCTCATGTGTTTGCGGCTGGGTCCCAAGCTGATGGGACTATTTTGGGAGGTCCTGGGAACTTAAGGAGGTGGCACAGAACTGGAGGAGGTAGATCACTGGGGTCGGGTTCTTGGGGTTTTCCTGTCACTGGCCCTGTCCTGGTTTGTTCTCTGCTTTTGTTCACCAAGAACTAAAGAGCAGCCTCCTCCACCTGCTGCCCTTCCATGGTGTTCTGCCTGAGCACTCAAGGCCAAGCAACCATGGGCTGAACCCTCTGCAGCCATGAGCAAGGAACTCCTCCCCGCTTTCAAGTGTCTTCCAGGTATTTTGGTCACAGCTATATAAAAGTCAGTAATACACTTGACGTACATGTGACAGAATCAAGTATGGATGGATGCAGATAGATCTTAAAATCTGGGGTTAGGGCTGCGCATAGAACCCCAGCTCCTGGTACAGTTTTCAGGAAAGTGCAAAACAAAGTCCACATGTTTGGTTTGCATGCCCTTGTAACATCCATTGTATATTAAAATGGAGCGAAACCATACTTAGAGACATTGTGTTTAAATTAAACGAGCTTAGGTCCTAGGATCTTATGAATAGGCTTCTTCCTATTCATAACGTGAATTCCAGAAGGTCATTAAAATGGGGCAAATCATTTGTGGACCATGTTATTACCACGTGTCCAGCATTCCTGTCCTCTGCCTCTCAGGTATAGTCCTCATCAGTACCATAAACAGAATTATCCAATAAGAAATCCAAATTATCTCAGTTGGTGGACTCCCCTTGAATACCAGAGCTATTGATCAGAATATTTCCGGCTTTGATGTTTTATGCCCCGAGTTCAAGGATATCGAGTTTTCAGAGCTAGTGGATAAGTCCAGCAGGGGGGCCAGATCCCAGGGTGACTCTGCTTCTGTACCGGTGCTCTCTGGGGCGTTATTCCTATGACCCTCATTTTTCTAGCGGAAAAGGGTAGACGCAGTGATGGTGATTTGCCCCAGTATTGCCGACTTTCCTGCTTCCAGAATGGAAGCAAAGTAGACCCTAGGCTGGGGAGAGGGAAAGGGTACAGCTCAGTTACCACAGGTAACTGGGGAATAATTGACAACTATTGGGGCCCTAGGGGTCTGGAGTGCTGGGCTATTTCTATGGCAACCACCTGGCCAGGGTATATCCCACAGGAAGTGGCCCCTGTGTGGCCTAGCTGCTGTCAATGGCTATGACTTTCACTGAGAACCATTAAGCATTCGTGGGCCATACTACATGCGTCCAAGTGATTCTGTGACCCTAAGATACTGAAAAATCAAAGACACTTGTCAACTTTATACAGCATTGTCTCACTTCCCATGCATTGAATCATAACAAAATTTGCATCATTGTGACTAAAGCTAGACCATAAATAAAGAGCTGAGAATAGTGCTTGGTTTGAAGAGGATCCAATTCTTACTAGGGGGTCCTACTGTGAGCCTGTTGGTTTTTAGATTTTTTTTCCCCTTCTTGCTTGGACTTTTGCATGCATGGTTGGGGAAGCCAGACCCACGTTCTGTAGGGTCACAGAGCACTGAGGTCTGTAGGCTGCTCCTACCCAACAGTGCTTCTTGGTTCCTGCAGCAACATCTGGACAGAGGACATCAGAGGAGCAGACCCACTCCTGAGGGCCCTGTGATACTCTTGGCTCTTCCAAAGCCAAGGGCGGCAGGCCAGCTTTCTTGACTGCCTTTCTGCCTCAGCCATCACTGCTGTGTTTCCAGGACACCCAGCTGGGCTATGAGCAAAGCTAATCGTACCCATGTGTTGCCAGGCCAGCACAAGCATACTCCATTCTTCTCCCTAGCACAAATCTCTGTCCTTGCTCTGTGTTAGTGCCTGTAGTGCCCAGGACCTCATCCCAGGGCCTCTTCAACTGGGTCACCCTAGAGAAGAATACCAGTCCTGGAGTCCAGGACTGAGCTCTGAATTTTAGTGTTTTTCTCAGGACACTGGTTTCTAAGGCCGTTGCTTTTCAAGAGCCCATCTAGTCTTGCTGGTCCAGGGAGTTTCCAACGATCCGCAGCCTTCTGTGTCCAAGCTTCCTAAAGTTGAGTCTGTAAGGCATCTTGGAGCCCAGGTAGGAGCAGTGGTGGCCTTTCCTTACCATCTGAACTCTTCACTGGAAGCTCTTGTTCCTTCCCATTTGCATCTGTCTTCTGAGACCAGAGACTGGACACTTCAAGGCTCATTACAAACTATCCCTCCCCTGCCTGTGTCCCTGTGAGGAAGAACCAAGGGGCTTATGGACTTTTCCTCCAGAGGTACAAGGAAGAGGGGACTAGGGACTGAGTCCCACTCACTTGGGAGTAGAGACCACAAAAGACAGAATGGGTGGCCGGAGTGACAGAGAACAGAAGGATGACCTGAGGAGGTCAAAGGGCTCAGTAGCCTGAAGTCAGAGACACCTGGTATCCTCAAGGTCAACCTCACCCTTTGTCCTTCGGCAGATAGAGCCACTGGCTACGCTTAGTACTACTGGACAGGCCCACTGAGACTGGTGGAGAAGGGGCTGTCTTCCCTTTGTGAGCCTGTGAGCTTCCTAAAGAGTTCTGGACTTAGAGCCTAGATTCAAGTTCCTTTATCCACAAAGCAAGTCAGAAACTGCAAATGAATTATATTTGAGCCTCAAAATCTCCCAACTGTAAAATGGGGAGGGGTGTTGCTCTTATCTTTCAGGACTCTGGGAGTTCTGGGTATGGGCAGAGCAGGTGTCCTGTTAGCCTTCCCTGACTGGAAAAATCCTGGAGAAAACGAGCTTAACAGAGGAAAAGGTTTATTTTGGCACATAGGTTCGGAGCTTTAGGTTTATGGTCACTTGACCCCATTGCTTTGACCCCCAGGGAGGCAGACCTGCATTGCAGGGAGCAGAGCAGTTCCTCTAATGGTGTCTTGAAAGCAGAAAAGGAGGAGTCCAGAACAAGACATGACACCCAGGACCCACTCCCTTCCACTATGCTCCACCCCCTAAGTTTCCATCACCTCACAGTATCTCATCACCAAATCATGAACCAGTGGACAGGTTGATCCATTGATGAAGTCGGAACTCTTACGATCCAGTCACTCTCCCAAGGCCTTACCGCTAAGCATTCCTGTGTTGGTGGCCGTCCAGTGTCGTTTCTGTTGCTGTGACAAATACACTTACTATTCCAAGTCACAGTCCATCATTGAGGGAAGTTAAAGGGCGAACTCAAGGCGGGAATGTGAAGACACCCCCCGCTTGGTATTTCACACAACTGAGGAACTCATTTCATAGCCAAAGGCGGCAGGAACCATGGCGGAGTATGCTTGCTAGCTGGATCACAGGCTCATGCTCGTCTAGCTTTTTTTAATACAGCACTGGACCACCTGCTCCGGGAATGGTACTGCACATGGTGGGCTAGGTCCTCCTACATCAATTTAAAAAGATCAAGACACACTCTCACAGACATGCCCACAAACCAGGCCAGTCCAGGCAAGCCTTTGACTGAGATTCCCTTCCATGGGACTAGGCTGTGTCAAGTTGATAGTTAAAGCTGACTAAGACAATGCTCAAGCTTTCAATTCATGAGCCCCTGGGGACAGCCCAGATATAACTGTAAACAAGTACCCTCCCTGGTCACGTGCTTCAGGTACCATGCGGGCCATCCCACCAAGCTAAGACTAGCACACACTGTCACAGTAGAGACATGTGAACCACAGATGTAATCAGTTGTCTCCTTATCAAGGTTTTAAAACAAAATTGGGTGAAAATTCATTTTAATCTGTTATGTCCAAAAATACAGTTTCTAAGGAGAGAAAGGGTGAGACCGAACTGCACATTGCACACCGAGCTGTGAAGCCTGGCGTCACCACACGCCTTGTTTGGAGCTTGTTTCATTTTGAGGCTTTACAGCCCTTTGGGCTGCTGGCCAGCCCACGGCACCGAACACAGCAGACAGGCAACTTTAAGTGTGGTGCTTTTCATTCACCAAGTGTGGTTGTTAAGTGGCACCTGGTACCAAACTCCTCCTGGTCAGCTTCCGCTGTGTGACAGAAGCCAGTGATGCCATCCTAGAGGCTGCACTGGCCCGGACCGGTTGTTTGGGGATGTCTGCTTCCTGGAGGTGGGAGCTCTTGGGCTCTACATGAGGAGAGGACAGTGCTGCGCACAGGGAGGGGTGAGGAGAGGACAGTGCTGCGCACAGGGAGGGATGCAGCTCTGCCCTGACTCCTAGGAAATGCACACAGGCTGTGGACTGGGCCTTGAAGTCAGGTAGTGCTTTCCCAGGCTGCGGGGTTCCCTGACTTGAGTGGGTAGAGAAAGCTCTCTGCAAACATGGTCCTGGGTGCTATGGAGATCCTGTCCTGGGACTGCTCTGCTATGAGAGGAGATTGCTGGTGAGCAGAGCGAAAACACCCCCAGACCTAGCAAGTGTCTCTGAAAAGCCTAGGAAATCAAAATGAGTGTAAGGGAGGCGCGTGCGTGCGTGCGTGCGTGTGTGTGTGTGTGTGTGTGTGTGTGTGTGTGGTCAGCCACACCTGGAGGTCCCCAACACTGTAATGGGACTGATAAGGTGTGTGTGTGTGTGTGTGTGTGTGTGTGTGTGTGTGTGTGTGTTTGTTTGTTATGTGTGTGTGTTTGTATGAGTGTGTGTGTGTGTGTGTGTGTGTGTGTGTGTGTGTGGTCAGCCACACCTGGAGGTCCCCAACACTGCAATGGGACTGATAAGGTGTGTGTGTATGTGTGTGGTCAGCCACACCCGCAGGTCCCAACACTGCAATGAAACTGATGGGTGGGGGTGTGGTTCCTCCAGCCTGCCTTCCCACTTCTGGTGGAAGTGGTGACTGTCACAGACCCAGCTGGGGAATTCACAGCCTTCAGGCCTGACACACTTTGGGGGGCTTGGCCATGGGCAGTGGCTTTGAACAATGAGGACCTAGCTGAGGAGGAGGAAAAGGATGGTTGTTAGGAAGAGGCTGGTGGCTAGAGTGTCTTGTCAGGAGGGGTGAGAAGCACTGGCCTTCCTTTCATAGCCTTTGGAGATCACCCAAAATGAGACCATGTATGGTGTGTTTTTATCTCGGATGATAAGTGCCCTGCACTAGGTGCTGGGAGGCAGTGATGGAGGGCTGTTCCATCAGTCACCCCCGAGGGGCTTCTTCTCCATCTGGGCTCCTAACCCCCAGAGCTAGTATCTAATTAGGGGATCCTGTCTCACTGAGCAGCCTCCCACATGTTCCGGAACCCTTGCTGAGTGGGCTCTGCCTCCTCAGAGTCCAGGTTAAGCTAGAGCACTGATGTGATTGACATGCTGCTAATGCCTAGTGGTGGCAGGACTCTGGGGACATCACTTCTCAGAAGCTTACAATTGTCCAGAGTCACCTGTAGTCCTGGGTGGTCCATCTTCATCAGTGGGAGTGTTGGCCTGCATTCACTCAGCACAGACCTCACATTCATCTGTCAAAACATATTACTGAGACATCCCACCAGACTGGTGGCCCTTCTTAGCCAGCCCCCCACCCTAGAGGGAGCCCCCCAGTTTCTCTCCTGCCTCTTCGTTCCTCGTCTCTATCTACCCCATTCCTTTTCCTGCACCTGGACTTCACCTCCCCAAACACAGGGAAGCTCCTGGCATTCTTCCAGGTCTGGGCCCTGCTCTGCCAGCTGCAGCTAGAGCGCAGTGTACACAAGAGGCTCGGCGTGTCTGTGTGTGGGTAACACCAGCTCTCAGTTTCTGAGGATGGCGCCCAGTAGACACAGAGGGCTCTGAGTCAGGTCACTCTGCTGGTGACCTGGAAGCCCTTGTACTTGGGTTGCTGTAACAGGACAGCCTGGGCTGCACTCTGTGGCCTCACTGTCATGGCCCTTGGAGGTCTGAGATAGGGGTGCTGCAGTATCAAGGCTGGTTTCTTCTGTGGCTTCTCTCTCTCTCCTGTGGCTTCTCTCTTTGGCATCTTCTCCTTATGGTTCACCTGGTTTTCTGTCTGCGTTTGTGGCCTGGTCCCTTGCTCTAAAGACGCCAGTCTTGTTGAAATTAGAACTCACCCTAATGGCCTCATTTTAACTAAACTCTTTCTAAGATCCTATATCCAATTGCGATCCTATTACAAAGTACTGGGGATTAGGTCTTCAACATATGAATTTTAGAGGGAACACAACTTGGTCTGTAACACCTGCTGTGTGGCTGTGGATAAGTTTACTACCCTCTCTGTGCTTTAATGTCTTTCGTTACAACATAGGAACAGCGTTTAAAGAGGTTCTCGTAAAGTTGAAGTGGGAGAACAGAGCTGTGGGCTTTGAACACGTGTTGCCTGAATAAATTCTTCTTCACAAACTCCATGACCTTGGACTTTTATTTTATGTGTTGTTGACATCTCAGTCTTTTTCATTACAAATGTAAATTGTTTCAAAGGAGTTGTGCTCTCCAGAGCTCTGCAGAAATAGCTATTTTAAAATGATAGGACTGCATCATGCCCTTTCGTATTTTGATTTTGATCACCAGCCCTGTTTATTTTAAGCATCCTATGAAGGAAAAAAAAGCACCCAGTGAAGCGGGGGTGGGGGGGTGGGGGGTGGGGGGGGGGGGGGGTGGGGTGGGGAACGCCTCGCACAGAAGCCTTGGCTGTTAGGACGGTCGTCTGGTCCTTCTACCTCTCCTTGCTCTTCGTCTACCTGCCCCACAGAATTTTGTCCTGCTTCCCCACAGCTGCTGTGCTGAGCGACTGCTGTGCTTACCTGCATGCATGTGCACATGCACGCAAATGTGAGTTCACAACTTCTCCATTCCCTTCTCTCTGGGTCTACGTGTTAAAATGCTGTTATAAGATCAAATTATCAATACTTCACAATTAACAGTATTTGGGAAGATTACTATAAAATGAACAATAACATAAATAGATCATTTGTTTAGATAAATAATTAATAAGCATAACATAAAATTTTATTGAAAGTACACTTCTATTGAAATAGATTTTTATTTTTTCTTTATATATCCTCACATGTAAATGAGAAGATGAGAACTCAGAATTTGCTTAGGGGTATAGTTCTCCATCAATCTCGTTCCTGTTTTCTTAATAAATGTGAGTTTGGGAATTTCACCTTCAATACAAAAGAAGGCAAGATTAGATGGAGTTTTCATATGCTGCTCAATACCAAGCCCAGCTTTTGAATTATACATGTAAAGAGTTAAATAATGATCTAGCATCAAAGATGCTGTTTAATATGCTGCCAGCTGACACCTGTATTCACTCATTATTCAATCCTTGTTGGAAGCAAAACATTGGAAATTCCATCCTCCTGAGCTTTAGCTACTAAGCTGTGAGTTATTCGGAGTCTCAGTGGACACGAATGCTTCATGTCAGTTCATGCATGCTACTCCCTCTGTCAGGTGTCCGTGATGTAAGTCCCAGTGAGTAGACAGCATCCCTTGGCTTTGTGAAGTGGAAAAGGTGCTGTTATAAGCAGAGAATAAAAATAACATAGTCAGATCTCAGACACATTGCAAGAGAACCAAGAAATTGATTCCTTTCTGACCCAAGAATGTTCTAGGATATGCAAACCAAATACTAAAGTCCACTGACCCATATGAAGTTTACAATACTGTCATAAATATGAACGTTCAGTACACACTATGTTGCTATTGTTGTATCCATAAACCATCTAGCCCACAGTAGGTGCTCAGTAAATGGAGTGCAGGAAGGGTTTAGACATCAGTAGAGAGCTGGTTTATTTGTATATCTTTTTAGCTCTCCCACGCTGGCAGTCCTACTCTGGACCTTGCACTGGTTAACTGTACAACAGATCATCCCAAACACAAGAGCCTAAAACGACCATTTTATCTGCTCATCCACAGGTTGGCAGTTGAGACTGAGCTCAGCTGAGCAGTTCTGCTGCTGCTCTCAGCCAGAGTCATTCATGCCGCTACAGTCGGATGGTGGAACGGTTGGGGCTGGTTGTTCTGGGACCTCAACTACCATGGCTAAGGCCTTCTCCATGGGGACTCATATTCCAGTGGACCCACAGAATAATTGACAGCAGAAGAGTTTCCTATCACAAGCCTCAGATACAGCAATTTTTATGCCTCTGCTTGTGGCACATTGGCTAATGTCCCTTGGATCTAAGCAAGTCATGTGGCCAAGTTCTATTTAGTATGAGGTAGGAGATGTTATACATAGATGTGAACAGATGCAAGAAGGTGGGATTCGCTGGGACTGGCCATATAAACATTTGCCACGCAACTCAGGATTCCCCTGGCTGTTTCAGTGTTCCTCTGTTGAGGTAACCTCAGCTTCATGTCTTAGACGCATTCTGGATTAGGGGCCCATGTATTCTAATTTTTCCATGATAGATAGAAGTTTACCTCAAGGAGAACCACTGTGGAACGATACCTTGCTGCAAGGCTTGTTTCTTAAGGACATCTTCTTGTTTTATGTTTGTTTGAAGCAGAGTCACTGTACAGCCCAAGGCTAGTCTTGATTAAGATCCTCCTTCCTCAGCCCTCCAAGTGCTGCGCCATCATATCTGACTTTGTAAGGAGCTCTTTTGAGATCATAAAGAACATTAACTGCAGAATGAAAGCCCATTTCACAGTGAAGAGGTTCTAAGGAGAGATAGCCTGTCCCATCCGGTCCAAAAGGCTGTTTTCATGACCCAGAGCACACAAGTTGGAGGACTTCACCACTCCAGGACCCTTTAGCATGGACTACAACTTAACTTGTCTTGGCCAAAGATGAATATTATGATGTCTGGGGTATGTGGCTTCATACCTGATGTACAGTCCAGAACTGAAATCATTTCAAGTCATTGGGGTGCCCTCTGATGTCTCTGCCATGATTTCACCCAAACATTGCAGGCAAGAAGCCCCAAGAGTTGGCTGGTGCAGCCCTAATAACTGAGCAAGATCTGGGTTCCTGCCTTTCAAGTAATGCCAAACTAACCTGTATTTACCAATTATTCTTTTTCTTTTCACAGTGAGACATTATTTGGTGAAATGTCCTCAGAACAGGTAGGGATATTTTCTTCGTTATTTCTCTTTAATACTTTACTTTCTTTTTATAATACCAAGAAGTTGATTAAATATATATTCTTACTAAAAGATGTTGGTCACAAGAAACAATGTATGCTTTGCATATGTTTGCAAGTGTGAATAGTCCACAAGCCATTCATAATCTCCACAGGGTTCAGATGGCGTGCAGCTTATGTGGGGCCAGCCTGTATCTTTGAGGAGCTTGAAAAGTGTCCTGTAGGACCATGTGGGAGCTTATGACTGGTCTGAGCCAACTCAGTACCTTCTCACAAGTAACTAATCTTTTCTCCACAAGTACTGACTTGGCCTATGTTCTACTTTAGCTGGTGACAGGCCTCATTGGGAATATAGTAGTTTTAAGATACATTCAAATTCATAACATTTAAGATTTTCAGACCTCTAACTTTAAAAAAATGTCAATGGGACACAGAGCCTCTTATTAGAATGCTATTAAAATCCCCTAATGACAGTGAAAACACAAAAATCATAACTAAAGTGAAGGAAGATAATTGACCAGATCAGCATGGAGGTTAATCAGGTATTGGAATAACCTGATAAGAATTTTAAACCAGGTATCATAAATCTGTTTAATCAACGGAAAAATGAAAACAAATGGTAAATGCCACCCAACAGAGAAAAAGTTGAAAGTATAAAACTGAGAAAATATAGTAACAAATACAAATTTTTTAAAAAGATTTATTTATTTATTATGTATACAGTGTTCTGCCTGCATGTATGCCTGTAGGCCAGAAGAGGGTGCCAGATCTCATTACAGATGGTTATGAGCCACCATGTGGTTGCTGGGAATTGAACTCAGGACCTCTGGAAGATCAGCCAGTGCTCTTAACCACTGAGCCATCTCTCCAGCCCCCACAAATGCAAATCTTATTGAATAGACTCAATAATAGGGTGACAATGTCAGTAGGTAATTGGTAAAAAGGAAAGACAGAGCAATTGAATCATACATGTGAACCACAGAGACAAACAGACTGAAAAACTGATGAACAGCTAGTTCTCAGGGACCTGGGGCAAGGGTAATTCCTACCATTAGGTTACAGAAGGAGAATGAAATCCAGAGGAGCTGACCATTATTTATTATTAGAAGGAATAATAGGTGAACACTTCCCAAATTTTTCAGAAGAAAAAGATTCATAGATTCAAAAATGTTAATTCCAACCATGGTGGGTATACTGAAATCTACTTGCAGACACAGCACAATTAAACAGATGAACTTGAGTGGAGGTGCACTCTCTGAATCCAAGGACAGAAAGAAATGGTGTTCTTGTAATCTGAAAGAACGGTACCCAGAAATTCTATATCGAGCAGAACTGTCTTTTAAGAATGAAGGAGTAAGAAAGACATTTTCAAATTTAGGAAAACTTAAATAATTTGTTGATAGATCACTGTAAGTAGGGGCTAACAATCACCTACTTGAAAAATCACTTCTAAAAAAAATTCTTGAACCCAAAATGAAAGCCACCTTTAGTAATTAAGAAAGAAGGAACAACTTGAAGAATGAGTATATTTTTATTAATTCACTGAGAATTTCATACATGTCTACAATATATTTTGATCATATTCACCCTCCATTCCTCCCCTAACTCCACCAAGATCCACTCATTTTTAGACAACATCTTGTGAATACTCATGAATTTAAAAAATCATGTTTGATGATTGAAACAAAAAACTTTAAATCAATTGATTCTCAATGATATTTCAAAGTTAGGAAGATGGATAGCCCTTATAGAAAAGGGATCTCTAGAGACTCTTCATTTGGTGAGGGAATGTCGGCAACAGTAGACCGTGGTTGGTCACACACACACACATATTGTAATTCCAAAGCAACTACCTAAATAACTCTATCCATAACACTAAAAATAACTACAGAAAAATCAAGATAATCCTTTTAATAGATTCAAGTCACATAAAGTAATAGAATAAACAGAACCCTAGGAAAGGAGGAGAAAATAAATAAAAAATTACTTCCCCACCACGTGTCTTAAACTGGTCTAAACACATCGGCTGAACCACAGAACCTGGAGTAGTAAATGACTGTGTGTCCCAACTGTATTCTGTGTA
>CABHPQ010000715.1:83363-95177 GCA_902168405.1 Peromyscus aztecus | reverse complement strand
GAGAAATAGCCCGATCAGACCTACCCTGGTGATAGGATGGCCAAACACCCTAATTGTTGTGCTAGAAACCCCATCCAGTGACTGAGGGAACTAGATGCAGATATTCATGGTCAGGCCCTGGGTGGAGCTCCGGGAGTCCAATTGGCGAGAAGGAGGAGGGTTTATGTGAGCAGGAGTTGTTGGGACCAGGGATGGATGGAATACAGGGACAAGTGGCCAAACGAACGGAAACACATGAACTGTGAACCAATGGCTGAGGGGCCCCCAACTGGATCAGGCCCTCGGAATGGGTGAGACAGTTGATTGGCTTGATCTGTTTAGGAGGCATCCAGGCAGTTGGACTGGGTCCTGTGCTCAGTGCATGAGTTGGCTGTTTGAAACCCGGGGCTTGGTAGAGACCCTTGGCTCACCCTGGGAGGAGGGGGCTGGACCTGCCTGGGTTGAGTCCACCAGGTCTATCTCAATCCTCGGGGGAGTCTTTGCCTCGGAGGAAATGGAAATGGGGGGTGGGGGGGGGGGGGGGGGAGAGTGGGGGCGGGAGGAGGGAGAACGTGGGAATCTATGGCTGATATGTAAAGTTGAATTATGTTATAAAATAAAATAAATTAAAAAAAAAACAAATACCAAGTCATCAACACTGAAAAATATGAGTAACATTATACATACTGAGTAGATTATATTTATATATTTAGGAACACACACACATACATACACACACATACCAACAATTAATGAAAAAAGATGTCAAAGATTTTAAATAGAGCAAAGAAGGTTATATGAGAGGATTTGGAGGGATAAAAGGAAAAAGAGAAATGATGTAATTATATTGTAATCTCAAAAATAATGTAAAAATTCTGTATTTCAATCCACAGGCATCAACAAATTTGTGCTCTCTTCTCTTGAAGTATCAATTTTTTGGGGGGGGGCTTTTGAGACAGGGTTTTTCTATATAGCTTTGGAACCTATTGTGAAACTTGCTTTGTAGACCAGGCTGGCTGCACATTCACAGAGCTCCACCTGCTTCTGCCTCCTGAGTGCTGGGATTAAAGGCATGTGCCACTAATGCTCAGCAAAGTTTCAATTTTTATAATAAAAATCTTTACATTATATTATGACTTGAAATTTATAAAACATTATTTCCCAAGTTACAATTTTCAGGTCACAAAATAACCTAGAAGGTAGGGAATTATAACTAACACAAGGAAACTGAGAGTAAGGAGTTATAACTCACACAAGGAAATCAAGGGTAAGGAATTACAACTCACACAAGGATACTGAGAGTAAGGAATTACAACTCACACAAGAAAATCAAGGGTAAGGAATTACAACTCACACAAGGAAATCAAGGGTAACAAATTATAACTAGTACAAGGAAACCATGAGTAAGGAATTATAACTAATACAAGGAAACTGTTTCAGAGAGGTTAGTAACTCAGAAAAAAATCATTTGTCTATTGTAGTTTGAGATGGGACCAAAATTATGGATTCTTAATCATTATCAGAAGTTCTACTACATTGATCAGAAAACACCTCTGTCTACTCACCAAATCTCCCACTCTTACATTTAGAGTTTTCCCCTGCCAGTGGTGGTGGCACATGCTTTTAATCCCAGCACTTGGGAGGCAGAGGCAGGTGGATCTCTATGAGTTCAAGGTGAGTCCGGCCTGGTCTATAGAGTGAGTTCCAGGACAACCAATACTATACAGAGAAACAATGTCTTGGAAAAAAAATTAGAGCTTACCCAAAATATGAGGCAGTGGGCAGGACTTGTCTTCACTTCTTTCTCCCCCAGAGATTCACATAGAATAGTGGATGCAGGGTGGACTCTGCATCAGGATAATACCACACATGTGATTTTCTGGCACTGGCTCTGTTGCTGAGAAGTATTGCGATCTTGGGCATGCATTTAACTAATCAGTACCTCACTTTTCTCATCTCAAAAGTTGGGGTAATATTGATTAGTAAAAGTAGATTAAATAAATTAACACTCACAGAGCACCAAGAGTTAATAGCATGCTAGTGTTCCCTACTTATTGCTAAATAAACTGATTCGTCTCATCTATATTAATTAACTCTTTACACATGGAAATAGATCTGTGTAGAGAAAGGAGGAAATTGTGAAAATGCTAATGCAGGTAAATGATGATATTGGGTCTCAAGAAGCTTTTAACAGTATGATTAACAGAGTTCCAACCCTGAGGCTAGCTGCCTGCTAAGTATGTTCAATGACTTTGTCAGGTGATTACAAGTAGCAAGAAAGTAAAGGGTTTTTCCCTTTCTATAATGGACACCAAGATGAGACTGCACAGGTATGTACTAGGCAGCTGGGGGGGAACTTAAGGAATTTTACTACTAATCTACACTTAGGGTCATTTGTCTTCTGGCTTCGTTTCTTACATAATTCCATTGTCATGCTGAATTCTATTTTCCCTTTTGCCTTCTGCCCATCTTTTCACTTTTCCTTTCTCCCCTGTTTTTATCACTCCATCTGTCCTTGTGGCTTACTTTTTTTAGCATTAAATTTTGGAAAGCATCTTGTCTTTTTCCTAAGAGCTGTCAGATCTCAGGTGTTGTGGTGCCTTGATACTGTCCCACATGAAGGCCTAGGCTCAGCTCAGGCTGGACTCAGATCCCACCTGGGTTGCTAGAGTGTAAACAAAACCTAAACTCAGCATTCTTCAAAAATCCTGTAAAAAAAAGTTTTCTGCATGTCAGAAAAAGCCATTATTTCTCTTATGCACCCACTACATTCAACTACCTCTGGCAATGGGCATCTGGTTCTTGATTAACACAAACAGACCACAATAGATCAAGGTCCCCACACTAGTTCCCAGGCTGTTCTAGATTGCATACTCTCAACTTGTTCCTGGTGAAACTGGAAAGGCTTTCCCCACTTTTTTTTTTTTTTTTTTGCTATTCTTCTCTACTCCCAACAGACAGCCTTGGCAGTTTGATTACCAATAAACCTTTCTTTCTGCCCATGGAGTGGTCCAGTTTGGTGGTTTCACTGTATCATCACTTACAAAAACTATTTATGAATTTAGCAAACTTAGGAAGATGTAGAGATGACTTGATAGTTTTAATTTCAATGTTGTCCTCAAATCAACATTTACTGTGATGAACAATTACTATCCAGGACTTAGGATACTTTGCCAATTATAAGTGATCAATCAAAATGTCTCAAAATCCTCAATAAAAGAGCTAGAATTTTGAAATTGTTCTTGGAAAGCATGTGCAAGATACTTTAAAATACAGATATTGATAGTAAATTTCTGAAAAGGAGTCCAATAGCACAAAAATATTTCTCAACTTGGCAAATGGGGTTACATGAAATTAAAAGGCTGATGGCAGAAAAAGAAACAGTAACTAGAGTTAAGAGATAAATGGTCTACATAATGGGGGAAGTCTCTGCAAATTATACAACAGGTAGGGGATTCATGTCAAGATATTTAAAGAACTGTAAAAATGAAACATTGAAAAATCTGATCACCAAATCAAAAAAGCTCTAATGAACCAAATAGATCTCAAAAAGTACAAATGGCTATTAAATGCATGAGAATATGTTCATCATCCTTAGCCATGAGGAAATGCAAGTTAAAACTATTTTGAAATCCATCTTATCCTAGTCCAGTGGTTCTCAACCTGTAATTCATGACCTCTCTGGGGTCAAACAACCCTTTCACAGGGGTCACCTATAACCATCAGAAAACATAGATCATTAAATTACAATACATAGTAAGAAAATTAGAGTTATAAAGCTGCAACAAAAATAATTTTATGGTTAGGAGTCACCATAACATGAGGTACTAAAGGATTGCAGCATTAAGAAGGTTGAGAAACACAGTCCTAGTCAGAATGGCTATCATGAAGAAGAAAATTCTGTACATGTATGTGAGTAGTTAGGGGAAGAGGATCATTTCTCAATTCTAGTGGTGTTATAGACAAGTGTGGCCATTATAGAAATCTGTATGAAGGTCTCTCAAAAAAATTAAATTAGATACCTAGCCTAGAGGCAGTGGCACACATCTTTAATCCCAGCACTCAGGAAGCAGAGCCAGGCAGATCTCTGTGAGTTTGAGGCCAACCTGGTCTACAGAGCGAGATCCAGGTCAGGCACCAAAACTTCACAGAGAAACCCTGTTTCAAAGAACCACAAAACCCCCCAAAACCAAAAACAAACAAACAAACAAAAAAACAAAAACAAAAAATACCTCAACATAAGGTAGGTGTGGAGGTACACACCTTCAATCTCTGCAGTGGCAGATAGATTTCTATGAGTTTGAGCCCAACCTAGTCTACATAGAGAATTCCAGCCACTCAGGTTTGCATCATTAAACCTTGTCTCAAAATATGAAATAAAATGAAATTAATAAAACAAACAAAAAATACAAAGCTTAACAAAACACTCATGCCACTATTGTACCTGTGGGCGTGTTTTATCATGCTGGTCATTACTGGAGACACAGAGTTAGCAGCTGGGTAAGATTGCTGATGACTTTTATCCCCCAGCAGTCTATAGAGTACCTTCCAGCACTATGAAAACTAGCCAGCAGGGAGGCTTCTAACAGTACCAGCTTTCTTTTCTCATTTTCTGTGACCAAAGTATTTGGGGTTTTCAGCAGTAAGGTCTTTTTGGTGATCAACCAAGAGAAAAAATGGCTGCAGTATGAATTGTTCAGGGGTGCTATGGGAGCCCATACCTGGCACTGGGCTTTTGGTTGATAATCTATGATGTCAGGGAAAAGCATTATCCCCGTCCCCAACTCATATAGAATAACTGTTTAATGTTGCTTTCCCTTTCTTTCCTCTTTCTCCCTTTGAGATCTGTATACTTATATGATTTTATAGGTATTCTGAGTTAAATACACAAATCTATAGATTCTGTGGTAACCAAGCACTTTATGACTGTATTTCAGGCCTGCTCCACAGGAGGATATTCATGCCTGGTGTTGTAAATCTTTTCAAAAACTCATAACTGAGGAACTCATAGGCGTTAAGTGAGAACCTCTTATCATTACTTTGCTAAATGGACATAGTGTAAGTCACCTTCAAAATATCTGTATATTTTGTATCTTTGGAGCTGTCTTCAACAGGGAAGCTTCTTTGCGAATCTGAGCACAGTTAAAGCAGAGACAAGGGGCCAAAGGGCAGAGAATAATTTTCTTTGGAGTACTCAAACATAAATGGGACATCTATATCATACCACTCCTCCCCAAGGATAAGGGATCATGGTGAAAGAAGAGGTGGAATGATTATAAGAACCAGAAGTCAGAAAGTACTAGGACAAAATACTGTCTTCTGAACATGACAGGATCTTTGAACTTATGAACTCATAATAGTTGGGATAGCCTATACACAGCCTGCAGAAAATCAAGACAGTCAACATTCCACCATGGATCAGGAAGACTTACAGGAGCCTTCATCTGAGTTAAAGAGTTATCAACAGTGATGGCTGCTAGGGGAGGGAGAAGCAGTTTTCTGTAGGGATGACCACACTCCAGTGAATGGCTTCACACCCATCCATGAATGAGCAGCACCAATTAAAAAATAGACATGAAGTTGGACAGGGAATGAGGGCTCTATCCAGGAGGTGTTGGAAGGCATATTATCAAATACATTGTAAAGATGATATCCTCAAAAATGAATAAAAATAATATATTAAGAAATTAAACACAGGTTGTGCATGGTGGTGCATGCCCTTAATCCCAGCATTTAGAAGAAAGAGGCAGGGGCAGGAGAATCTCTATGAGTTTGAGATCAGCATGGTCTACATAGCAGGTTCCAGGACAGCAGAGCTACAGAGAAAAACCCTGTCTCAAAACACCAAAAAAAAAAGAAAGAAATTAAACATAGTACTGCATGACATAGGCACAACACTCCTAGATATTTACCTAAAAGTCTCTATCTCACATTACAGAGATACTGCATATTATGTTTATTGCTGTACAAAAGCCAGAATATGGAGCTCACCTAGATATTTATCAACAAATGAATGGATAATAAAAATATGGTATGTCTACAAAATACAATTTTATCCAGTTGTAAAGAGAAATATAAATAAGACATTTGTAGTAAAACGAACATAATTGGAAATCATTATGTTAAGCTATTTTGCCAGACTTAGAAAGGCAAATAGTGTGTGTTGAGAGCTATATATATATTAAATGTGTGTGTGTGTGTGTGTGTGTGTGTGTGTGTGTGTGTGTGTGTTGACTCTGCAAAAGGGACCATGAGAGGGAAGGAAGAAATCATAAGGGGAGAGGGAGAGACAGTAGGAAAATACATGTGGTATGAATGCCCCTAGCAATGTGCTCTGAAGGAGCCTGGAAATACTTCCTTCACCAAAGTGTCCCATGTGGATTTTCATCATATACTCAGGTCTGTGGTTGAATGTTATGGGTCTTGACTTCTTAGAAGATGATAAAAACCCAGGAAACAAAAGCTTGTTAGTTCAGAGAGTAATGAATGTCCTCAATTTCCTCACATATGAAGTAAAGGTGATGATCTTACCTCAGAGCATTGATAAAAGGATTAAATACATTAATGAACCAATAAAGCAAATTATACTGTGCATACAAAGCAACTATTCACATAAGGAGCTGCTTTAGGTCACAACTCAGGTTAGTGTTTAAGAAAATAATTGAATTCTCCAGGAGCCATGCTGGCTCTAATTCTCTTAATGCTGAAGAGATGTAGTCATGAATCTTGGTGTGCATCATTAGCTGAAACAAAGCCTTATAATAACTTCAGGTTAAATGAAATATTCGACAATTGGTTTAAAATGAAAAAAAAACCCACAGGAAACAATTTAATGTCCACAAGGACACATAGTTGAGGTAAAAAATACAAAACAGCCCAACTGTTAAGGTTGATTGTTGATCAAAAATTGTAACTAACCCCTTGTACCCATTCCTGCCCTCGGTTTCCTGATATTTAAAAAAAAATAAAAGAAAAAAAAAACTATTGATAGATGGGTATATACCCCAAAAATCTAAAGTACAGCTGACTGATTGTCTTTTATGTGCAAAAGTTTAGGTTTGTGATTCCTTTAAGATTACTTATAAGATTAACAGTAAAATGATTGATTCTTTCTTTGTAGCCACAGTATGCAGCCTGCCAACAAAAGAGTTGGCTGTGAAAAATACTTTCTGTCTGCTCATGTTCTATTAATTTGTAGTAAGTTACATAGATGTAAATGTATATGAGATACTGGAATGACTTTGTTTTTAATCATGTAAGGGAGATGAAAAACATGTACTCTGTAGGAACTTAGCAGAATCACTGTATAGGATAGATATTAGAATTAACAGATTATTTTTTTAGAAGTATCTTGACGTTGAAGAACTCTTGTTAAAAACCATGATTGTTTTGCTGAGGGGGCCTTGCAGCCATCCCATGACTTTGGTCATAAGACACCTCAGGTACACCTGGGACTCTTGTATTATTGTGTATTACACCCAATGCATAATAAAGGACAAGAGTCATGGAGGCATGTAATGGTCCCCTTCAGTAAGACATATAAATTAAGGTTAGGGACTTTGGTATGAGGAAATACTTCATGTAACAATCAATAAATACACTTTTGTACAGCTGTTCACGGTCCAGTCTAGTCAGTCCATCACAAGAGGCTTGACCCCGTCCATGCTTCCAAATAGAGAAGGAAATCATCAAGAAAGTGTGTGAGTGACATTTTCCAATCCCCCTCAGATAGAAAAGTCCAATACACACCAACACTGTAGGTTTCTTTTCAAGTCCTGTGCTGCCTGGAGCATCCCCCCCCCCCCCCCCCCCCCCCCCCCCCCCCCCCGCATTACTTTTGCCTCAGGGCTTTTTACTTTTCTTTCTTTATAGATTACTTTCACTGCTTTTCTATGTCTGGCTGTCCTGTGCCTGGCTTCTAACCCCAGGCATCTCCCTCATTCTTTCCTCCTCCTTCTTTTGTTTTTCATCCTGAGCCTAGGGTTCTCCTTCTAGTTATTTTCTCTATCCACCAGCCCCACCTATCCTTTCTCCTGCCTAACTATTGACTGTTCATTTCTTTATTAGACTAATCAGTGACTTAGAGAGGCAAGGTGAAACAGATTCAACACATCTTAACATAATTAATCCACATCCTTACATTGTTAAACAAATACAACATAAACAAATGTGACACATCTTTATATAGTCAAAATAGTATTCTATGACAGTCAGGTCCATCACAACATTCCACAATGTAGCTAATTTATTTCTGTTCTAATTTTCTTTCTTTTGCTATGATAAATACCATGACCAGAAGTAACTTGTGGAGGAAAGTGTTACTTGGCTTACACTTCCACATCAGTCCATCATCCAAGGAAGTCAATCCAGTAACTCAAGATAGGAACCTGAAGGTGAGAACTGAAGTCCAAGCCATGGAGGAGTGCTGCTCACTATCTTGCTCTCATGACGTGCTCAGCTTGTTTTCATGTACAACCCAGGACCACCTGCCTGCAAGTGGCACTGCAAAGCAGGACCACAGGTCAATCTGATGGTATTGGTTCTTCACTTGAATTTGCCTCTTTTCAGATGATGGAAGTTTATGTTGAGTTGATAAGATAGTGCTTGAGGTGCTGAGATAAAGGGTAAAGAAAACAACTTTCCTATGTTTGTTTTATGTTTAACTTCCACAGCAATCCTGAATGCTATTAGCAGTACTGCTTCAAGACAAGGGCCCCCTAGCATGGAATAGTTCAGTTACTCACACTAAGTGACCAGCTCTAAGTAGTAGAAGGACTGCAGTATAGATGACCTACTGCTCTCTGCTGCCAAGGTCATTATATTCTTTCAAATTTGCTATAATTTTGTAGCAAGTAAGGAATATATGAACAGTGCAAGTGAGCATTCATGATTAAATTTTGATTTCCTGGCTCCTTCTGAGTTATTGGTGAGAATGTAAAAATAATAGTGAGAAGTACAGTATGTTTTCATGAACTGTTACAGCTATTTTATTTTATTTTATTTATTTTTTTTAATCCTCAATAAAGGATATGTTGTTTATCCCAACTTCATAGGCTAAGAGACTGACATCTGTAATGTCCATGCTCCTTAGTCATCATAACAACAAAGTTTGAACACTGGCAGTCTGACTGTCCAGGCCAGGAGCTAAGAGGCTCCAACACATATAAAGAATGTGCTACTGTCATTACCAAGGGCTTCACTGAGTCTACAATATGCCTTATCTTTGTTCTTTGAAAGGGAAAGCCAACACACACACACACACACACACACACACACACACACACACATTCACATGCATATTCAGACTCATATGCACACTCATGCCCACTCTCTCTCTTTCTCATACACACAGAGATTGATAGATTTGTGTCTATATTTTATATGTCAAATACAATTTTTAGCATTTACATTAGAACTGTTGCTTTGTGTCTATTCTTCTGAGTATGTAAGTTTCTTTTCTAGTGTTCAGTGTCAGCCTCTATCTAATTTTTAGTGAAAACCTGAAACCGTTTCATGTGGCTCACTTCTGAAGCCATGCTCATTCTTAGGGAACTCTTTTATGGACCCTATGCAGAAGGTAGTTTCAGGACAGGATGAGGTCTTGGGGTCTAGGTGAACCAGGACATATTAATCATTCTGGACTCTGAATGTGCTATTGTTGAGCAGACATTTCCACTTTGGGACTGGCTGGAGACCCATCTGGAAACTTTTGTGCCCGTGACTGAATAAAATCTTTGAGTTTCAGGTCATCATGAAGTTGGTAATTATATGAGAGGATGGGAACTTCCCCCTGCCCTGGGTGGGGTCAAAGTGTAGGCACCTCCATCACTGTTTATGGTGATATTTTATTTGTACTGAAATGTGATTTTATTTGTATGTTAATAAATAAAGTTGCCTGGGGGTCAGAGCTATTAGAGCCATAGCAAAAGCTGGGCAGTGGTGGTACACACCTTTAATCCCAGCACTTGGTAGGCAGAGCTAGATAGATCTCTGTGTGGTCAAGGATACAGCCAGCATTGGAGACACACGCCTTTAATCTCAATACCAACCATGGAAGACCTGGAGGTCTGCACAAACAGGCAGTGATGAGGCAGTCATGTGGTTGGGTTTACAACCAATGAGAAGGCAGAACAGAAAGTCTTTATAAAGACAAACACACAGGAAGTAGTTCTCTTGGCTGAAGAGGATCGCTGAAGCAGGAAGGGTAAGGCTCTTAGCTCTGACCTCTTGGGCTTTTATCTTTACATTGGCTCTGTGTTTCTTATTTAATAAGACGGTTGGTTATATCTACAATTGTTCTTAACTCTGTGCCTTTACAATATTGTTCTAAGTGAAAGTGAAATGGAAGAAAATCACATTTAAACATTTCCTTTACATACATTATTTATTTATTTATTATTTATTCATTCACGTGTTTGTTTATTCTCTATGTGTGTGAGAGAGTGTCACTTCTAGAGTTCAGAGGGCAACTTGTAGAGTCAGTTCTATCCTCCTACCATGTGGCTTCCAGGGATGAACTCAGGTTGTTAGGCCTTGCAGTAAGAGTTTTTACCCACTAAACCATTTCCCCAGGCTGGGAGAATCACATTTTTAGACATAAGCATAAACTGTCTCTTTGTACTATCTTCCAGTAAAGATGACATAGCTTACTTCTGTTTTATGAATCATGGACTAATATTTGAATCAAAATTTACCAGAACCTGGGCTATCCTCTGGTCCCAGGACAACCTCAAGGAGAAACTGTCAAGTCAAGGAGATGAGAAGGCCCAGGGCAGCCAGCCAGCTTGGGGAAACACCAATTCTTGTGTAGTTAGAGTTTTTTTGGTTCTGCCTTGCCCACAGTCAGGACACACAGAGACTTATATTACTTATAAACTGTATGGCCATGGCAGGCTTCTAGCTAGCTGTTCTTACATCTTAAATTAACCCATTTCTATTAATCTAAAAGTTGCCATGTGGCTTGTGGCTTACCGATATCTTAACATCTTCTCATGGCGGTGGCTGGCAGCGTCTCTCTGCCTCAGCCTTCCACTTTCCAGCATTCTCTTCTCTGCTTGTCCTACCTATACTTCTTGCCTGGCTACTGGCCAATCAGCATTTTATTTATACAGAGCGATATCCACAGCACTCTTGAAAAGGAATGGTGTGTATGGTAACCAGTATGTACAAAGCTAAAAGTGTGATTACTATTTTTCATTTTCAATGTAATTCTTAAAATATTAATAATATTTGATGACTAAGATATTGAACCACAGAAACTAATTTCCTACTTAGTCAGGCTAACTGTTCTGTGACCCCATAGGCTCACCTATGATGCAGGATGGTCCTAAGGCAGAGCTTCCTAGCATGCTCTAGGCCCCTTTGATGTACATTGGTGCTTCAGCAGAAAGAGCCCCAAGGCACCAAGCCAGTATAATTTTAATTTCTTTTAACTAGGATTCATTAAGCTTTGTTTGATTGCATAACCCAGAAAACTTTGATTTCCTGGTAAGTTCTCATGGGATGACCTAATCATAGCAGTGGGGGAGGGGCAGAGTCTATAATACTTATACCTTAATCTAAAAGACAGACAATGCAGGTGCCAGTGTTTCTGTTCTTATAGAACTTATATGAGACTAAGCACACACACACACACACACACACACACACACACACACACACAAAACATGGCAATATAATCATGATAGGTTGTGTGAGGTGGGAAAGCCATTTATTTATCCAGTAGTCAGTCCCTATACATCTAAGTTCCATCTGTAGCCTGGAGTCCTGGACAGACAAACAGACAGATACACACACACACACACACACACACACACACACACACACACACACACA
>CABHPQ010000715.1:67057-82211 GCA_902168405.1 Peromyscus aztecus | reverse complement strand
TCTTTCTTTCTTTCTTTCTTTCTTTCTTTCTTTCTTTCTTTCTTTCTCTCTTTCTTTCTTTTTTTCTCTTTTTTTAAAGAATGCAACATGAAACTATAAGGGAAAAGTGGTGGAGGGGATAAGAATAAATTGGAGAAGAAAAGTGGGGAATTGACCAAAAGACATTATTGTAACACAAATCTTAAAAGTTCTTATTAATTAAATTAATTAATTAAAAGCCCAGAGCCAGATATAGGGGTAAAGGCTGAAAGATCAGAGAAGCAGAGCAGCAAGTCACTAATTTTTACCCCTATGAAATCCTCCACTGAAAGAGAGTGAGCTTCTCTCTCCACCCCATCTTATCACTTCTCTCTGCCCAGGTCTATCACTTCCTGCCTGTCTATACAGACCTCCAGACCTCTATGGTTAACTAGTGGCTAACTCCTCCATCTAATTTTCAGGCAAGCTTTATTTGTTAGAGCACAAATAAAATATCACCACATTTCCCCTATTTTGTCTAAAATAAAATAAAATTGTAACTAATATAAGAAAAGCTATATGCAATAAGTACAATAAGTATATACAATATATACAGGCAATAAACACATCAAAAATTTTTAGTCCATTCCCATTTGACAAATTCAGAGAAAATACTCCAATATCCATCCTATCTTTGTGTATCCAAAGGATTGTATCTAATTCACCTTTTCTAATTTGCATTATCAACCAAAAACTATCTTTTGATGTCTTTCAAATTTATATACTTTATACCTCTTTAGTGAGTATCTTTTTTGACTTTGTTAACAAGGAAAACTATAACTACAATTATCTAATCTTCAACTCCCTCAAAGGCCCGAGGAGGAAATAATACTGAGTAAGCAGCAAGTGCAAACAAGCGACTTCCAAAAAATGTGAGAAATGACAGAAACAGCTGGCTGCCTGGAGAGTCACCCAAGATTTCTCTGTAATTTTGTAACATTCATCTTCAGTCTACAGGCCCAGCATATCTGATAGACTCATCTGTGAAGCAGGATTTTATGTCTTGGAAGTCCTTTCTTTTGTGTCCTTCTTGTCCAGTTTGGACAGCATACTGTCAGCTGTTAAGGCAAGGGCACTTTCTTGCACAGTGGCTAACTTTTGCCACAATGAAAGTAAACTCCATATGGAGTTTCTTCAATGTCCATCATCTTCTTTGAAGTATATTGGTGCTGCCAAGCAGACATGTCTCATTGTCATTAAAGAAAAGAAAAATCTATGTTATTGAAACCATATTCTGTACATCTCTGAAGTATTTGAAGATGACCTGTATATCTAAAATATTTGACCTTGAGAACATACCTAATATGACTATGAGCTTGATTGTAATGATTATTAACTTGCATTACTTATATTCTAATTAGTTGGTAATAATAACTTCCAAGGACTAGCAATATGTACTACATTGTTAAATGAACTGTATATGTACATTACCTTGAACAAGATTAGAAATATATGCACAATATTTTCTAACAAAATCAAGTTCAAATTTGTATCAATATATATAATTTGTATACAATATAAAAAAATCTAATCAAATGTAAGACATTTAAAATTAGTAGTTGCCTTTTAAAAGTAAATTTAATAATCTACCTTTTTATCTTATCATAACCATATTCTCTCATTTTTCTTTTCAGAGTAGATTGACTAATCTACCCTTTATTTTATCATTTTAATTTTTTTCAGAGTGGATTCAAAAATTACCTCTTATCTGTATCCTCTTTTTTTCAATTAAAAACCTCAAATCTATTTTTTTTTGTTTAACATTTTTCCTGACCATTATCAATTAACAACTTGTAACCAACTAATCATCCTAAACAATGACAATTATCCATAACCCATTGAATGACCAAAAACTACCTACCCCACCTCTTGGGAATGTGAATGTCATGTTATTAAAATTACTTACTCCTGTCTGGGAGCAAAGGCATCTTTAGGGGGATCCTGAAAAAAATTGTGTTAACTGTCAAGTCCTGGAAGAGGTAGCTATATCATTTGTTGTCTAGGCTATGCATAATGGGAAAATGCAGGGCTTGTCTCAAGTCCTTTCTTAAGTAATCTGTGAGGCTGAGTCATCTCATCTAGCCATCTAAAATTGTCCTGAGCAGTTTATAGTCCAAAACAAATCTTTGGGTAGTGTTTGTCATCTTAGAAGTATTACCATCATCCTGATGGAATCATTGTTATGGGGCCCCATCATCTTTTTAGAGACTTCAAAGTTGCTGTTAGGCATGATCATGGTTCCCTGCAGAAAAATGACAGAGACTCAAACCCAAAATCATGCACAGGAAACTAGATGAAGCCTTTTTTTCGAGAATTAGTTAGTACCTTATGATCAATAATATAACAAAAGTTAAAATATATACATATATATTAATCTTACTAATTTTTGATATAAAATTCATACCTTAAGAAAAGTTTTAAAGAGTTAAAATAAAACCAAAGAATTATGAGATTTGTGGCAACAGAATGGTCCCTTAATTTTGGTTTCTCTTCTGTCCCATATCAGGTGTCTTTTCTGACATGATACAGAGATTTTGCATTTTCTTTTATCAAGCATGCTTGAGTTTAGAGGAGAGAGCCATGCTCCAAATCCAAGCCAGCTTTAATTTTTTGTTGAACAGGGACTACATAAAGACCATTTGCATTATGTGTCTGTAAAGAACAGCAGAAATAAACCTTTAGAAAGACTTATGAAATTTTATCCTGTTAGATATATGATATATCAATAGGCCTATTTATTCTTTTTCTTGGGACATTTTTCCTGGATGATTTGTCCTTTTTCTTCAGATATCTCATTTGTCCAGGGTTCTTCAGATTCCTTACCCTTCATTCTCCCAAAAGACCAAAACAAAAACCCTTCCCCAACCCTAACTTTGGGAAGGTTCCCTTTTGACAAGTTATATGTGACCAAATAAAAAGCATTTGTTAGTGGTATAAGTTAATTTAAATTGAATGGTCATGCTGGTTGATGAACTATCACCTCTTCTTATTAAGAAGTTTCTCTCGTTCAGTTCAAAACTTTATCAATTTTGACTGTATCCATAGCTTTTCTTCTCCTGTAGAAACAAAAGCAAAACCTCATCCCCACCATAACACATATCCTGGTTTCCATTCTAAGATCAGCACATATTTAAAGTATATAGGCTAATTTAATTCTGTAGTTTTTTTTCTGTTATCCAGTGTCTCTTGACAGCCATTGTTTCTTTCTCATTAGCACTGAGAAAATTCAAAGTTAATAAAGCATTATGTAATATATTTCTGGGGGGTTTTGTTACCCCTTTGTTCTGTTTATTTAGCATATCCTTTAGAGTTCAGGATTTAGCTCAGTGGTAGAGCTCTTGCCTAGGCCCTGCAAGGCCCTGGGTTGGGTTCTCAGCTCTGGAAAAAAAATAGAGTTCGATTTGATCATTCTATGACTGTTTGGCCTGTAGGATTATACCTGTAGTATGCTTTATATTGTAATAAGCAAAATACTGTTTCATTTTACCAGAGACATATGCTGAAGCATTGTCAGTTTTGATTTGTGCAGGTATATACATGATGGCCATAACTTCTAGCAAATGAGTGATTACAGAATCAGCTTTTTCAGAACTCAAACACTTGCCCATTGAAATCCTGAGTAAGTATCAATGGTATGGTGTACATATTTCAAATTCCCAAATTCTGCAAAATGAAACACACCCGTCTGCCAGATTTCATTCCTCTCAGTACCCTTTGGGTTACATCCTGCTGGTAGTGGAGTCTTATTGTAAAAAGAACAAGTAGGACATTTCCTTATAATATTCTTGGCTTGTTGCCAGGTTGTGGAAAAATCCTTTTATAAAACCCTTACTATTGACATGATTCTTTTTATGAAATTCTGAGGCCTCTAGCACATTTCCTATCAATAGTTTATCAATCGTATCACTACCTTGTGCTAGAGGGCCTTGCAGACCCGTATGGGATTGGATGTGAGTTATATACAAGGGATGCTTCCTATTCCTGATTATTTCTTGCAACTGAATAAGTAACAAAGTTAATTCTGACTCATCAGGGATAAAATTTTCAGTTTCAATAATTAAGACCACTCTTTCATCATACTGAGAGTCAGTAACTATGTTGAGAGGTTCCAAAAAATCCATTAATACCATCCAAATGGCATATAATTCTGATTTTTTGGATAGAATTATAACTACTTTGAACCACTTTATGCAAATTTTCTGATTTGTAACCTGCCTTTCCTTGTTTGTTTACATCTGTATAAAATGTAGGGGCTCCAGATTTTGGTGTTTCCCATACAATTGGAGGCAGGACCCAGTTTGGTCTCTTTATGAGTTCAATTCTACTGCTTTTTGGATATTTGCTGTTAATCTCTCCCAAAAAATTACTGCAAGTTCTTTGCCAAGGTTCACTTTCTAACCATAATCTGTCAGTTTCATCATTAGTTAAACATACTACAATTTCTGCTGGGTCTATTTCTGCTAATTGACGAAGTCTCAACTTTCCTTTTAAAATTAATGCAGAGACATTTTCCACATAAGTTTTTAATTTTTTACTCTGTTTATTTGATAGAAATATCCATTAGAATATCATATCTTCCCTCTGCATTAAAATTCCTGTAGGATAACCAAGATATAATCAAGCTTTGATCCAAATGATTCACATGTGCATCATGTATTTTCTTTTCCACCAAAGCCAATTCACTCTCAGCTTCAGCTGATAATTATTTTGGACAATTTAAGTCCTTGTCACCATCTAAGGTTTTGAACAAATTACTCAGTTCATCATTTTTCACCCCAATAGCAGTGCATAGTCTGGAAATGTCTCTAAATAATTTTTGAAAGTCATTAAGAGTCTGTAATTGATCTCTTATAGTTTGCACCTTTGGGGGTCTAATTTTTTTGTAGACTTATTTTATATCCTCAATAATTAAAAGAATCTCCTCTTCACATCTTTTCAGGAGTAATTTGTAATCCCCAGCAAGGCAAATTTTTCTCTACTTCTCCAAACATTCTTTCTAAAGTATCTATATTTGAATCTGCTAGTAAAAATGTCATCCATATAATGGCAAATTATAGATTTAAGAAATTGTTTATATAATACTTCCAATGGCTGTTTTACAAAATATTGGCACATGGTTGTGCTATTTAACATTCTCTGTGGGAGAATCATCCATTGATATCTTTTGACTGTCTGGGAATTATTGTAAGTAGGTACTGTGAATGCAATTTTTTTCTGTCTCTTGTAAGGTTACTGAGAAGAAACAGTTTTTTAAATTGATAACTATTAGAGTCCATCCTTTAGGAAACAGACTAGGGAAAGGAATTCCAGATTGTGGATAGCCCATTGGCTGAATTATATTGCTAATTGCTCTTATATCTGTTTCCATTTTCCACTTACCAGATTTCTTTTTAATAACAAATACAAGAGAATTTCAACGGCTGGTTGATTCTTCAATATGCCGAGCATTTAACTGCTCTCATACCAGCTGTTCTAAGGCTTGTAGTTTCTCTTTTGGTAAAGGCCATTGCTGAGCCCATACAGGCTTGTCTGTTAACCATTTTAAAGGTAGAACTGTTGGTGTCTTTGAAAGATCAGCAGCTATTGTGCCCTGTTCTTGTACAATCTGGATGGTCAGCGATTGTTCTCTATAATACCTTCTATCATTTTTCTCAGAAACATATGTTTATGGTTTGTTTCTGAGGTAGAAAGAATGTTAATCTAGGTATTCCAACGTTGTAATAAATCATGTGCCCATAGTTTTATAGCCATATTAGCCACATATGGCTTTAATTTTCCTCTCTGTCCTTCTGGCCCTATACATTTGACCCATCCCACGCACTGTTTCACTTGAGATAATGTTCCAGTCTCTAAAAGCTGAACATTTACCTCATGAAGAGGCCAATTTGGATGCCAAGATTCTGGTGCAATTATTGTTATGTCTGCACCTGTGTCTATAAGACCTTCTATGAGAATATCATTCATTTGTATTTTTAATTTTGGTCTTTGTTCATTTATAGAAGTTTGCCAAAAATTTTTGCTTTATGATTTCTCCTGAAGTTTTTGTTCTCTTCTATACCTGTTCTATCACCCTGAGCAGTATGTATTTTTACAATTTGCCCCATCCAGCAGGGCTTCAATGGGTTCTCGACCACCCTAGGGACGGAATGATTAGGGACAGGAGACACAAAGGAAATACACCAAGTCAAGATTTCTGATCAAGGTACAACTTTATTTTTCTCCAGGGGGGGTTTTATAGTTCCTGCAGGGTGGGGGGAGCAAGAGGCTGTTATCTGCATACCTGCAGGGTGGGGCAAGCTAGCAGGATGTCCTCAGGGTGAAAAGGTCAAGGACTCTACTCAATGTCCTGTAGCTAGGCAGCCTGACTGTAAGATGATCTAGTTCCCTGTCTTATGGGGGTCTGTACTTTTCCACTAACTAGAGGTTCTGTCCTTGTCCCTGACATCTCCCCCTTCTAGTAATAAATCTAAGGGCCATCATAAATCAGGTTCAAATGGCCTAAAAGGAAGGCTCTGAAAGAGGCTTTGCATGGAGGATTACAGAGGCCCTGTCCCTTTAAAGGTTGTGAAAAAAGGTCTGAGAGGGAATGTCTCTCCAGACTCAAGCACCACAGGCGCCCCCATAGTGCGGGAATCAATGGACCTCAATGGACTGTGCAGTTTTTTAAGGGAGCAGAAATGGGTAAGCGCAAGGCTGCTACTGCACAACCACTATGCAACAGGGCATATAATCCAGGCTCTCAGAATTTTGGGGTACCATGGTCCCCAGCCTGTGCAGTCCCAGCTACACTCCAATCATGCCTTGAGTAAGCCTTTTACCCACACACAGGTGCAGCCTCCCCCGAGTGAAGGGGTCTGTGTGGGGCATCTCTCATCAGGGGGGAAATTTCAACCCCGGAGTCCTGCATATCAAAGCAGTGGTAATGAACCTGGATCTGCCTGGCCCGCAGGTCTGTTATTTGGCTTCGGATAAACCGAGTGAGCCAGGAAAGTGCCCATGGCCCAAAGGCAAGGACCAGGAACAGGCTTACAACAGGTCCTAGGAGGGAGGGAAGAAGGGTCTTTAGCCAAGGGGAGGCAGAAAACCAATTCTAGAACCACCCAAGCTCTTGTTCTCCTATTCTTTCTCTCTTTTCTAGTCCTTTTCTAACCTTAACCATACTGTCCCTGACTACCCCGGTGTGGTCTGTAAAGAAGCAACATTCCTCTTTGAGCACAGTACAAAGGCCACCCTGTTGTAGAAAGAGGAGATCCAGGCCTCTCCTGTTCTGTAAAACTATCTCAGCTAGGGAGGAAAGGGATGAATCAAGGGCAGAAATCCCCTGTTCAAGTTGGACAATAAACTCATCTATGGACAGTCAAAATTCAGAGTAATGTTGGTTGGACAGGACCAGAGAGGCAACCCCTGTGCCTGTTCCTGCTGCTCCAACCCCTAAAAGGACTGCTAAGGTGATGTCAGTAACAGGCTCCTGTCAAGGCAGTCTTTTCAGCGCGGCTTCTCTTCCTAGAGACCTAGGAATTGATCTGAGGAATAATAGGTTAGTCTGGGTGGAAGGAACCTGGGTGCCCTGAGTGGCAACACAGCGACCCAACCCAGGGGTCTGCAGGTGCACTATGTATGATGGGATCGGTGGGCTTCCTCTGCCATCAGTGTTACAGCTAGAGCTCACACTATAAACAGCCATTCTTTTCATAAAAGGGTGGAGCAGAGTGATAATAGAGCTAAAGGGCTGGTGGGGGTTGCTGTGGGCGAGAACAGCAGCCTGGAGGGCTTACCGCTGGAGGGACAGCATTTGAAACAGAAGAAGTTTCCTCAGGAGAGGGGCTATCTCTCCTGGGCAGATCAGGTATATTTACAGCTCTAACCAGGCGTTCTGGTAACCATCTGGGAGCAGAGTATATCTGGTCAAGAATGCAGGCTGAACCTCGTCCCCATATAAGGACCGGGTCGGGGCCCTTCCACTGACCCGTGAGGGGATCTCTCCACATGGCTAGTGGTCGGGTGGCATCTGGAGAAGGGTGCCAGTGCCTGTCAACAGCAGAGTGCCCTGCAGCATCTAAGGTGAGGAAGTTGAGAACAAACAGAGCATGGCTCAATTGATCTCTGGGGGGGGGGTAAAATGAAGGTTAGAAGACTTGAGGCGAGCCAACCAGGTCTTTAGGGTCTGGTGGGCTCGCTCTATTATGCCCTGTCCCTGGGGATTGTAAGGTATCCCTGTGGTATGAATAATTTGTAGACTATCACAAAATTTTTTGAAGCCTGTGCTGGTATAAGCAGGGCCATTATCTGTCTTTATCTTAGCTGGTTTTCCTAAGGCAGAAAAAGCAAGAATCAGGTGAGAAAGAACATCCTTTGTGCCTTCCCCAGCATGGGGAGAGGCAAAGATAAAGCCACTAAAGGTATCTATAGAGACATGGATAAATTTTTGTCTGCCAAATTCGGGGCAATGAGTAACATCTGTCTGCCAGATTTGATTGGGAAGGAGGCCTCGAGGGTTGACTCCCAAATGTGGGGCAGTGTGAGAAACAACACAAGAGGGACATTGTTTGACAATTTCTCGGGCCTGTTGTTTAGAGATCTTAAAAAGAAGACGGAGGGTCTGAGAATTTAAATGGTGGATCTTGTGGGCAGTTTGGGCCTGTAGGACTGAGGCGACCATGACAGGGAAGGTTAGCCTGGTGGCGGCATCGGCCTGTGCATTGCCATCGGTTAAAGGTCCAGGAAGATTACTATGGGCTCTAATATGGCCTATAAAAAATGGGTGTTGGCAAGTCAGGACAAGCTGTTGAATCTGGGAGAAAAGTGGGGTGGCATTGGAGGTAGGCCTTATGGCTGGAGAGGTTTCTAACAAAGGGACAGAAAAGGCAATATAGGCACTATCTGTATAAATATTAATAGGTTGATCAGAATAGTTCTGAAAGACTTTTAAAATTGCTGAAAGTTCAACCAACTGCGCTGACCGGAAAGGCGTTAGGAAGGAGGTAGGGCGGCCTGTAGCTTTTCTTGAGTAAGGGGCCACTGATCCACCCAAACAGGGGTCTGGGTCATCCAGGTAATTTTGTCTGCATGGGGTACAGGAAGGTCAGTGGCCGCTACTAAAAACCCAAATATCCCAGTCCATGTCTATCTTCCTTGGGAACGGGCTGAATTGGTTGGACTCTCCCCTGAGCTGCCTTGCCCAACCCTGTGCCAGGGATATAATTCATCCATAGCATTTGTTGTGTAACAGTAGAGTTTGGGCTATATAAGATTACTTGCATTTGTGAAAGTATGTCCCTTCCCCAAAGATTAACAGGCAGGCCTGGAACCACAAAAGGAGTGACAGTTCCCTGGTTTCCTTCCTCGTCCTTCCAGGAAAGTATCCTTGAACTAATTAAAGGATTATTAGACTGACCAATTCCTTTTAAATCGGTGAGGGATGGAACCAGTGGCCAAGCAGACGGCCAGTGAGACTGGGAAATAACTGTGGTGTCTGCCCCTGTATCCAAGATACCCTGAAACTTCTTTCCCTCTATAGTAAGGGTAAGAGTAGGGCGATCCTGAGTGACAGGCTGGACCCAGTAGGCATCTGAGGACCCCAATCCGGCTGACCCCTGAGGGGTGTTTGTAATTGAGGGATTATCACAGACAGGCGAGGGTAGAAGAACTAGCTGTGCCAGGCGCGTACCTTGAGGAATCGTGACCATGCCATTTACAGCAGTGGCCAGAATCTTAATTTCACCCGTGAAATCACTATCTATTATGCCAGGGTAGACCTGGACCCCTCGAAGGGCCGCAGAAGCACGGCCAAGGACAAGCGCGCAAACATTAGGAGGTAAGGGTCCTGTCACCCCTGTAGGGATGATCTGAGCCCCTTCAAGGGAGTTTAATACTGTTTCGGTGGTGGCACACAAGTCCAATCCGGCACTGCCTGGAGTTGCTCTTTGGAGGGAGGAGAAGGGAACTGGGGCGGAAGAATTTGTGGAGGCTGGGGAGGTAAGGGGTGAGCGGACCTCAAGGCCCCTGGGTGCGCTCGTGGAGGCATCAGGGCCAGGGGCTGGCCCCTTTGGAAGCTTCCCGGCACCCGCGGAGGAAGGGGCTGACCGAGATAATTGGTTTTTGACCTGCATTCTGTAGCCCAGTAACGACCCTTGTTGCAGCAGGGGCAGAGAGTGGAAGGCAGGGGTCTCATAGAGAAGGCCTCTTGGGCCGGCTGGGCCAAGGGCGAGAGGCTGTTACCTTTCTGGGGGCATTCCCTAGCAAAATGTCCGGGTTGTTTACAGAAATAACAGGTGCGGGCTCCAGGCTGTTGGGAAACCCTCAGGGTGGCACCGATTGCTAATCCCATAGCATGGGCGGCTCCAACACCTGAACAGAGTCTTACATATTCAGTCAGATACGCTCTGTTTTTATGAGGGCAGAGGGCTTCCTGGCAGGCAGGATTTGCATTTTCAAAGGCCAAGTGTTTGACAAAGGTGCTTTCGTTTTTCGCCTGGCCCGAACAGTCTCTCCGCTGCATCATTTAAATGGGAAACAAAATCACTAAAAGATTCATCAGGACCCTGACAAATCTTTGCCAATGAGGTGGTAGCTGAACCCTTTTGGGGCAGGCATTTCCATGCCCGGACCCCAGCGTTTTGAATCTGGGCCAGGAGGCCAGGAGGGAATTTTGCCTGTGCTTCATTTGTATCATAGGGGGTGTTGCTGAGGAGTTTCTTTAATGTCCAAGTTTTTGAGGACGGCGGTTCAATATTTTTTTGAGCAACTTCTCAACAATTTTCTGTAAATTCTGTTTTCCAGAGAACAAAGTCACCCCCAGAAAGAGCCACGCGGGCAAGAAAATACCAGTCATTAGGGGTCAATCAACGTTCACTCTGGTTTTCCACCAAGGCTAACGTAAAAGGAGCCGTAGGACCATACTGAGCACAAGCGGATTTCATCCTTTCAATAAAGTGGAAATTTAATTTTTGATAAGTCTGTCCTGGCGGGAGATCCTCTGATGACGGTTCCTCTCCCTCCTCCTCCACCTCCTCATTTTGGACTTCCAAATCCTCTGAGGGGCTGCTCTGGGCGGCCACCTCGGATAATTCCCCAGAGGTCTGGCTTCGGGTAACGGGAAATGCCAGGACAGGCTGAGGCTTAATTTTTGATTTAACAGGTTTTGGAGATGGTTTTAGCGAGTCGGGAGCCACCACTTCAAGGGCAAGATCTTTAAGTTCTTTGTCAAGAGTTTTCAATTCCCTTAAAAGCTCAACATGTTCCCTGCGAGCCTGGAGGGCCTGTCGCAGTGAGCTGAGGTCTGGGACAGGGGGAGCCAAGTCATCAAGGACGGGCCCGCAAAAGGGAGAAGACGGAGGAACATAGGGAGGGGGCATTGCAGAAGGCTTCTTTTAAGATTTTTTTCTCCTATATTAATAACCTCTTGTATGTCAGGGGAATGTTTATAGACCCTAAGAATATCATTAATAATCAAAAAAGGCTTTAAGGTCTCTTTTATACCCTAGTTCCTTGTGTCTTGAGGGGCTCATTTAGGCCAGAAATCAATAAACCTTGTGACGAAGTTGCCTGTCCCATGGCTCGTCACTTTCTGACCTGCGTCGTCTCTGCCCTCCTCCGGGATCGCGTCCTGAACCGGGCAATTTCAGGGGGATCCACCAACTTCACCAAGGCCTTGGTCTTCCTCCGGGAGACGATGTTCCAAATCCTCAAAAGGTGGTCTCATCCACTTTGGGCGCCAGTTGCCCCGTCCAGCAGGGCTTCAACGGGTTCTCGACCACCCTAGGGACGGATTGATTAGGGACAGGAGACACAAAGGAAATACACCAAGTCAAGATTTCTGATCAAGGTGCAACTTTATTTTTCTCCAGGAGGGTTTATATAGTTCCTGCAGGGTGGGGAGAGCAAGAGGCTGTTATCTGCATACCTGCAGGGTGAGGCAAGCTAGCAGGATGTCCACAGGGTGAAAAGGTCAAGGGCTCTACTCAATGTCCTGACTGTAAGATGATCTAGTTCCCTGTCTTATGGGGGTCTGTACTTTTCCACTAACTAGAGGTTCTGTCCTTGTCCCTGACAACAATTGGCATTAGGTTATTTAATTGCTCTGGGAAAGTATTTCTTCTATGATGGCAGGAAAGGACTGAACTGAATTTGTCATTGGGGCCTGCAAGAGGCCCCTCAAGGAGTTTCCCAAAGGCAAAGGATTACCTTGTCTGTCCCTTGTTGGTCTATGTTCATTAGTCCAATGTTTGCCTTTACCACACCTTTTTCATATTCCATAAGGGATGGTCATTCTGTTGGGATTATTCCTTGAAAAAACATTGTTTCTAGGAATGCCCTGTTTACAGTCCCTTTTTAGGTGACTTTGTTTACCACAATTGAAACAGCTGACATTACTATTTTTCTTCAAATTTCTGGAAATCATCTCTTCTGTCCAAATATCATCATAGTCATGAGATTCAATATTGATTGTATCTCAGATCAGCTTCTGCAAGGGTGCTGATCTTGCCTTTAATGGTCTAATTATCCTTTTGCATTGTGCATTAGCATTTTCAAAAACCACAGATTCAATTATTATCTGAAGATTCTAAATTTGGTATCATTTTATTTACTGCTGAAGACAGCCTTTGTAAGAAATCCATAAAGGTTTCTTTTGAGCCCTGTATAACTTTTGTAAATGACTCAATTTTCTTTCCTACTTCTTCAATTCTGTCCCAAGCATTCAAGCCTGCCATTTGGCATAAAATTAGGGTGTGGTCATCATATAAAGATTGTCTTCATATATCAGCATAATCACCTTCTCCAAGAAGTTGATCTTGAGAAATTTCCATGTATCTAGCCCTACATCATTGTTTAATGGTCTTAGCCTCATCTTTCCACCAGGTCCTCCATTTTAAGTGGGGACCAGCTTCTAAAACAGCTTTAACCAAGTCTTTCCAGTCTTGAGGGACAATGCTATTAGAAGTTGACCAGGAGTTTATCATTTGCTTCATACAAGGAGAATGAATACCATTTGACACTATGGTTTCTTTGAATCTTCTCAAATCTAGCATTTGCACAGGAGTCTAATCTGCTCGTACACAGCCTTGAGCATTTGGCAGTTCCTATATGGTTACTGGATAGATTAAGTTTGGCTATCTGAAAGCCTTAGGCTATTTCTCTGTAACCATATAATTCAATGCTGAGATAGATTTACCTTTAAATTCCTCTGTCTGGATCTGAATTTCTCTATGATCTGTTTTAACAAGTTTTTCTAAAACTTTTATGTTGGTACTCATATTAACCAACTTTTTAATGAGAAACAAAAAATGACCGAACAAATAATATTTACAATTGATGTTATGTAAATCCCATCAACATTAATTATCCTCTTATTTAATTGTTACATTTTGAAGCCATCTAATGTGTCATCAAACAGAGACCAAATTCCCTCTATTGTAAAAATGTTTCCCATTTTTTAATGTGGGAAAAAAATTTCCTTTAACTAATTCCTGCCTTTAAGAAATCTTAATTGACTCACCAAATTTTCTGACAATGATGATTCAGATGTGAGGCTGACTGCTTCTGTGTAGAGCAGTAGAAGCCTGAGAGAGTTTCAAGGCATCTACCTAGTGTGTTAGCAGCCTGAGATTGGGATCCAAGGAGAGCCCACAATGCTCCAGGAGAAAATAAGCCAAAGAGACTCTAGCCCATGTGTAGTGGAGACTCCAGCTGCATGCAACTTGGGCCTGAGCTGGGGTCCACAAGGTCACAGGCAAGCAGGTTTTTGTGAAGTCATGCCACAAATGTTGGGTCACCAGATGTAACATGAAACTTAAAAGTTCTTATTAATAAAAAACATAGAGCCAGATATTGAGGTAAAGGCTGAAAGATCAGAGAGGCAGAGCAGCAAGTCACTAATTCTTACTCCTATAAAACCCTCCACTGAAAGAGAGTAAGCTCCTCTCTCCACCCCACCTTATCACTTCTTCTCTCTGCCAAGGTCTATTACTTCTGGCCTGTCTGTATAGACTTCCAGATCTCTATGGTTAACTATTGGCTAGCTCCTCCTTATGATTTTCAGGCAAGCTTTATTTGTTAGAGCACAAATAAAATATCACCACACATTATATTATATGCATCTATGAAAATCTTTATAAAAAATAACTAGGTAAAGTGAGAAAAAATCTTCCTAGAAAAGTTCAAGAATACTGAAGTGTTCAGGTCTTTCAAGAGTAAAAACAACATACTATAATAGTGATCTAAGTCAACTTCTGCTTCAGGTACAAATACAAACTGCAAACAAGGCTTTGGCCAGGCACTGCCATACTTGCCTCCCACTCTTTGGACATCATGGCTTCATATAATTTTTTTTCCATATACTTTTATTCTACATTTTAAAAGTAAAATATTTATTTGGGCTCTATACCAGCTTTCAGTGTAGGCTAGACACAAAATAAGGAGAATGCCATCAACTTGTTATTTATGGATACTTGATCTCATATCAACTTCCAACTGGAAGTAGAAGAGAAGCTAGAGATTCATATCCTGTGTTTATTATTTGGCTATCACTAATAAATTTTTGGAAATTCTCCAGAGTCATGGATGAATCCAAATTAACTGTTGGATATTGTCATTCTTCTGACAAATCATTTGTGTTGATAGTTATCAACACCTCTTGTTTTCTATCTATGAATTTTTTTACTGTTCTGCTTTTTGTCCAACGAGACTATCTTTAGATCTCCAGATGTGTATTTGAAATTACATTTTGGATTTGAATTAGTCTTATAAGACTCAGAGAAATCATTTCTACAGGAGCATACCCCTGACTATCAGAGGTCTGAGCTCCCAAACCCTTTATTATATAATGTTCATTTTAATTTTGCTTGTGCATGCTTCCTAGATAGGTGACACTCTTTAAACTGATATCAGCAGCAGCAGAGTTTTCACCAAGGTTGCAAATGGAAAAGAAATGGAAGAATAAGTTCCTGGGTTTGTGGCCTTATCCTTTCAGGTAGACCCCTTCAAAGAGCATTGTTTTCCCTTTTCTTCTTCTTCTTCTTCTTCTTCTTCTTCTTCTTCTTCTTCTTCTTCTTCTTCTTCTTCTTCTCCTCCTCCTCCTCCTCCTCCTCCTCCTCCTCCTCCTCCTCCTCCTCCTTCTTCTTCTTCTTCTTCTTTTTCC
>CABHPQ010000715.1:0-66957 GCA_902168405.1 Peromyscus aztecus | reverse complement strand
CTTTTTCCTTTTCTCTTTTCTTCCTTCCTTTCCTTCCTTCTTTCTTTCTTTCTTTCTTTCTTTCTTTCTTTCTTTCTTTCTTTCTTTCTTCCTATTTTAGATAAACAGATTTATTTTTAGATTTCTAGATATTGAGAATTCAAATTTTACCTTAATATACTTAGTAACATATGTCGAGGATTGCCATAATTGTGAATTCTGTTACATATTATCTGTGGGACAGTGCTTGCATTTATCTGCTAATAAGTTAAGTACACAAATATCACTGTTCATAGACAGATGAGATTTATTGGTGATACATGTGTTTGTCAAGCTCTTACATTTGGAATGATTTTTATTTGCTTTTCATCAATTGAGTTGCATAATAATAATCTGAAAGCTAAGAGTGCTGACCATAATGCTTGGACTCAAATGATGAAAGTAGGATGACTGTGATTTTGAAGTCATGCAGGGTTGCCTTGTGAGATCTAAGACAGTTTTGACTACATAGCAATATTCTGTCTCAACACAATAAAATACTCATTAAAATTCAGACTCCTGGACTCTACCTTGTAGATTCTGATTATTTTAAAACAAATGGAGCTCTCTTGATTACTTATCAATGAAACCTCTGAGCTTGCCTTTTTTCTACTTTTTTTTAGTTTTTGAATATATAATATAGCTACATCATTTTACCTCTTGCCTTTCCTTTCTCCATCCCCTCTGCTGTACTCTCCCACACTCTCAATTGCATGGTCACTTATTTTTAAATTATATACAAATTATTTAAATTCAATTATATATATATATACACACACAAATGTAAGAATGTATAAATAAAATCTGCTCAGTCTATATAATGTTGCATTTATGTATAAGATTTCAGGGCTTACAACTTGGTATTGGATCAGCAACTGGAGGACTCTTCCTGAGAAAGAGTATTTCTCCTTTTCTCTGCATTCTTTAGTGGCTTGTAGTTCTTCCTCTAGGGTGGAGGCCTCATGAGATTCCCCCCATATTAGCATGTCTATTGGTGTTGTTCTTGTTCAGGTATTGTTTAGACAGTCATATTGATGTGATTTCACATGTGTGGCTTTTGACATTTTGAGGAGACACACTCTTACAGCAAACTCCCAGGTCTTCTGGCTCTTACAGTCTCTTTGTCTCCTCTTCCACAATGACACCTGATCCTTAATTACAAGAATTGTGTTGAAGATGTAGCTATTGGGACAGGAGACCACACAATCTCTTGTTCTCTGCATTTGACCAATTGTAATTTTCTGTAATGGTCTCCATCTGTTGTAAAGAGAAATTTCTTTGATGAAAGGCGAGAGCTGCACTTCTCTGTGGGTATAAGGACAGATATTTAGAATGTAGTTAGGGATTATGTTTCCTTTTCATCAAAGACCTGCATAGTAATAATCTAGAAGCTGGGAGTGCTGCCTGCAATCCCAGGACTCAAATGATGAAGGTAGGAGGACTGTGAATTTGAAGTCATGCAGGGTTGATGTAGGAGCTTTGCTACATGTTTTCCCTACTATTCCTGGGCTACCTTTAATTCTTAAGACATGTGGTGTAAATATTGAGCTTGGTATCTACCTATCAGATCCTGCCTTGTCTTATATATTCTGCTTAGCTCTAAGTAGTACATTCTGTATCATTAAGTGTCCTTTCATAGATGGGTTTCTGCCTTTGTGTCAACTGAAATATTTGACAGATATATATGATGTTCATGAGTAGTATAACTTTAGCCTTCTACACAGAAAATCTCTATTTAAGTGGCTCTAATTGTTTACTATTGCTCTGAAAGTTTATGGATTGTGCCTTTTGATGTTATGTAGTGCTGACAGGTAGGAAAAAAAAACAGAAGATACAAAATGAAATTTACTGGTTAATGTTCACTTTATAGTTCAAATGGAACATGCTATGGAATGGTCCTTCTGTACACTGTGAATATGTGTTACTCTCATTGGTTAATAATAAGCTGTTTTGGCCAATGTTCAGGTAGTATAAGGTTAGGCAGAAAAACCAAACTGTGGAGGGGATAAAGAAAGGTGAAGTAGGGAAAACACCAGCCAGCCACTGCGGAAGCAAGACACATAAAAAAAACGATGTAACACGCTGGGTGGTGGTGGTGGTGCAGGCCTTTAATCCCAGCACTCAGGAAGCAGAGGCTGGCAGATCTCTGTAAGTTCAAGGCCAGTCTGGGCTGCAGAGTGAGTTCCAGGAAAGGTGCAAAACTACACTGAGAAACCCTGTCTTGAGAAACCAAAAAGAAAAAAAAAAGAAGTAGCAAGTCATGTACCACATGGCAAAACATACATAAGCAATATGGGTTAATTTAAATGTAAGAGCTAGCTAGTAAGAAGCTCGAGCTATCAGCCAAGAATTTATAATTAATATAAGTCTGAATGGTAATTTGGGAAGCAACTTCTGGGTACAATTGTGTGTACAGGACAGAAAGCTCTGCCTCTGGCTACAGAAACACAGTTTCTCTCCTAAAGACAATCAATGCAGGCATCATACTTCTTCACCAAGTACATTAGTTCCATTTTAACCTCCCTTCTCATTAGGGACCATCTTTTTATTCTAACTTTGTCAGTACTCTGGAAAACTGCTTCTTTTCTCATTATCATCATGCTCCTTTTGGCATTTTAGAAGTATTTTAAGCAATGTCTACATGAAATGTCACAATATTTGGATTTCAGCCCTTTTATTATATCATTCAATATGAAACACCTATGAAAATTCTGCAGAAAGACCTTTAAAAATAAGTATCCTGAAGATTTTTTTCTTTCACCTATGGGTCAAAATAGTTGCCAACATATTTTGTAATTAACTCTACCCCTCCATGATGCAGTCTATCAGTCTCCTCCAGTCAGTAGCCATTCTCTAATAGAACTGCACCTGCTCACTCCCCAACTTCTTTTGTTTTGAACCCTTGTTTTCACTGGTTGATTGAAGCTCATTTTGTAATCTGTCCTCATCTGCAATACTCTAAAAGGAGAAGGTAAATGTTGTGAATTGCATACATGGCCATGTAATTCTAAAGAGCTTTTCCTGAATATACCGTCACTTTCTCTCTACTAAAGATAAAGAATGAAAACCTCAATAGCACTGAGAATTGCGACTGTTTTCTTTTTTATAGTGATATTTTATTTGTGGTTGAATGTGATTTTATTTGTATGTTAATAAATAAAGTTCCCTGGAGATCAGAGGTAAAAGCAAGCCATTAAGTAGAAGTCCGGCAGTGGTAGCACATGCCCTTAATCTGATCACAGGGCAGGGAGAGTCCTTGTGTGGTCAAGGACACAGCCAAGCATGGTGACACACGCCTTTAATCCCAGTACCAACTATAGAGACCTGGAGGTCTATATAGACAGGCAGTGATGAGAAAGTCATGTGGTTGGGTTTAGAGCCAATGAGAAGACAGATCAGAAAGGCAATAAAAAGACAAGTCACACAGGAAGAAGGTCTCTCTCTTGAGGGGATGCGAGGTGGTGAGGTGGTCAGATAAAGTAGTCATGGCTCTTGCTCTGATCTTGTTGGCTTTAACTCTGTATTTGTCTCTTTGTTTCTTATTTACTAAGATTGTTTAGAATTTCATCTACACTTTTTCTTTTCAGAATTGTACCCAGATAAGAAGATGACTGCTCATACTAATCTAGAGCAATAGACTCAGTCAGGGTAGAGAAATCATGGTGGTTTTTTTTCTGCCAGTGCTCTTTAATCTGTTGACATTTTCTTATTCTGAAGGCTGTGGCAACTTAAAGAGAAACCAGCTACTCTTAGTAACACCTACAACATCAGCTCCTAGCCATGACATCAAATGTTCATTGACTAGACGTTTATTAAGATGATGTTGAAATATATAGAAACATAAAACATAGCTTGTCTCTGGTATAGACTCAGTTTCTTTGAGGAGATAAGATATGGACTCCCTGATAATACAGCATGCTAGTTAAACTCTGGTAATTATATAGTAAATATCTCCCTACAGTTTTGGTTTATAATTTTGTCTTATAAATGGAGTAAGGGACTGGAGAGAAGGCCCATGGGTTAAGAGTGCTTGCTGTCCTTGCAGAAGCTTGAGTTCAGTTCCCAGAACCCATATCAGGTGGCTCACAACTGTCTATATGTCTGTCTGTTTGTCTGTCTTTCTCACATACACACATACACGCACAATTTTTAATATAAAAATGAATGGGTCACACACCTTTTCATCAGTGGCAACTTTCAGTCTTCATAACTATTTTCTGCCCAATTTTCTAGGCATTTTTGGTAATTTTATTCCTTATTGTCAGATATTCTTTACATGTCAACATTTTCTGTAAAATAAATTACAAATATTCCCCTGGTTTCCAATTTCAATATCAAATTATTTGTACAACAGCATAGTTAATTTAGTTACTTTTGTGTGGTTTGTTACACACTTGGTTATATTTAAAGCTAGGATGTGACATTGAGGATATAGAGAAGACTGAAGCCAGATTGTCTTCAGACACCTAATATGTTGTCAAGATCAGAACTTATATGTAGTGGATACCTATGACCTTGAAGTACCAGCTCCTGGGACAAGACCTAGGGGCTACCTTAAAGACCTGAGATGCATGTAGGCCGATCTCTTCTCTCCCTCATGGGCTTAGATGATGGGACTGACTCAAGTGGCGGGAGCAGGATGGGGCAGGACCTCAGCCTTCCAGGACCCTGTGATGATTCACCTATTCTGTTTTGTCTTTTCCAATTTTTCCCCTAATAAATTCCTTACAACTCTCAAACAGATTCCCTTGGATTTCTCATTATACTCATGCCATTGTGAAAGGACAGAGGACTTTGGGACATTAGAAAGACTGGGGTGGATTGTATGAGAAGACATTTGGAAGCCAGTTCCCTAGCATCCAGAGGGTAGAGGAAGCAATTTACCCAGAGTGCCCCTGGCCCATGAGCGAAGATCAAATAGGACCAATGCTGTACTAGAACAGGATAGGGCACTGTTTGCTCCTGGTGAGGTTTAATTTGGGAGACACGCTATTTGGCAGATTGAGTCCGCTTTGGGAACAGGAAGGGGTTTGGAAGTAAATACTGAGCAGTGTCTTGCCATCTGAGGCTGCATTAAAAGCCCTTGTTGAGTTGCTGGATAGCTGTGCTGCTCTGGAAAGCCTCTTCACAGCACTCCATCTGATTTTCTTTATCTCTGAAATGGAGTTATACTCCTTGCCATGTCACCTGTCAGGATTGCTGCTAGCACACAAGATGACAAACTGAAAGGTCTGTGTAGACTGTGGTAGAAGAGCACACATTAACTCTGTGGCAATTGGAGAGGGGCCCTTCCTTCCTCAAGGAAAGATCTCTGATCTACCCTGAGAAAAGTGGCTACAGGCAGGGGAGTTAAGCAACAGCACTTGTTTCTCATGTGTTTAACAGGAAGCAGTGAAGGAGATCAATTGTCCCTTTCTCAGGGACACCATGTGGTGAACTACTCAGGGCTGAGGAGGCTACTGATAAGGATGGGGTATACCTGGGCAACTCCCCTTCTGCAGCTTGTCATCCTGGTATCAGGGTTCATCAGCTGTTGTCCTGCTCCTAAGCTTACACATGTGTACCCCGGGCAGCCTGAGCATCAGTCACTGTGCATGACCACAGGCTAGACCCCACTCTCCTTTCTTCCTGCTCTTCTTCCCCACAAGCCTAGAAGCTTTTGTTTTGGAAATCCAAGCTCCCAGGGCAACATACTCTTCTGAGAACTCATCTGTTCTAAAGGTCCCCAGAGAATCATTGGCCAATTGATAAAAAGCCATCTTGTTTATCCAAATCTGAAAGGACTGGTCATCCTGTGGTTTTCTTAAATCACAAAGGTATATTCCCCTTTAAGGAAATGGAAACATTCAGGAAAGGGCTCATTGCCTGTTGTTTCCATCATCAATTTCTCTGAAGACTGAGAGAGAAGCATTAATCAATTATCAAATGATGATTAGTTGATTTGTAGACAGGGTCTCACTCTGCAGCCCAGGCTTGTCTAGAACTCCCTAAAGCCCTGTGCCTTCCCCATCTCAAGTGCTGGCACAGGCATGCACCACCACACTTGGATTAAGAAACATATTTACTACTTGAGAAAACATTTCTCCATATGAGCAAATGTTCATATATGTGTGAACACACACATGCAAATGTGCACAAATATACTGCTTCTTTTTAATTTTTTTCTTGTTCACTGAATTTGAATTCTCTTTCCCTAATGTTAACCTGTCTGTAAATCTCTCTTCTCTCCATATCTATCTGTATCTCTCTATCTCTATCTCTATCTATTTCTATATCTATATCTATATCTATATCTATATCTTTATCTATCTATCTTTTTTACTTCAGTTTTGATAGAATTTGCTAAATTCAGGCAATCCTAGTATGCCCTGTCACCAGTTTTCATATAGTGCTGGTGTCCTTTCTAAACACTTGCTTTTCAACATACTTCTGATCTATGGTTTTCATGACTTGTCTTGAAAATAAGCTAACTTAGTCTGAAATAGACCACTTGGACCTCTACCAACTAAAAACAGGAAAGACCTGTTCTAAAAGTGACTCCTGTCTATGGCTGTATCATTCTGGACACACCTGGTCTCATGTAACAGGGACTCATATCTATGGCTGTATTATTCTGGACATGTCTGATCTCATGTAAGAGGCACTCATGACTATGGCTATACCATCCTGGGCATGCCTGATATTAAAGAGACACTGCTCTGTATATATCTGCTATCTAGCCAGGCTGGACTAATGAAGTTGCTTTTAGTACATGAAAATATCTTGTCTGTGAACTCCCGTTGTGTGGATGGGAAATCCTGGGGTATTGAATTAATCTGGCAAAGGGGTGGAAGGAAAATTCCAATTCTAAAAGGTTAATTGACTTTGTGATATGTCACTTTCTAAATGAAAATTTTTTCGCTGGACATAGACACAGTTAAAAGCAAAGCAGATAGCCTTTTGCAACAAGGAACACCATTCTGCTTTTGTTAAGGCATTGTTTATCTTATTGCATGTTAGATTAGAGCCTGTATAACTTGAAAGAGAGCAAAGGGTGTAATATTGTAGATTGAAAATTTCCTTCTTCTCAGGCTTATGAAAATTCTGTCTGTTGCAGAATCCATTAGATACAGACTGTGACATCCATTCCAATACAAACAGCAGACACTTAAGCAGCTCCCAAGGCAAATGTTCACTCAAATTCAAGAAAGTTCTTATTCCATGAAATGATAATGGCATCATTCTCTATCATTAAATAGTGGAAACTATTCATTTAATCTTATATCTCCAATCTAAGTCAGAATGCCTTGTTCCTTAGAGCTGAATTTCTGGCATATGACCAAGGTTCAAATCATCTGCACTCCTTGGGCTTGCCTGTTCATATAAAGGACTAGAGGATGAAGTCAGTAACTGGCACTACCTTGACTCTGCTTTACACCTTACACAGATTCCCGTTTTCTGGTCTGTGGGAAACTTGGCCTATGAATGTGTAGCCCATTCCTCACAGCCTCAGACTCATCACACAGACTCTGAGACCACACCCCATTACTCTCATCTCTGTGTGTCCTACTTGACAGGTGACAAGTTGGTGTCTGCCTCCCCACTGTAGCACCATGCTCTGCAAAGCTCTGTCTATTGAATCTGTCTGAAAAATGATCACATACCAGGAGCATGGGATAAAATAGAAGTCTACCTGATCAGTCCCTTTTTTGAGACTACATTTCTCACTACTTCTTAATCTAGGCTGGTTTGTTTCTATTTACTCCATGGTCATTATAGTGGTAGTGAGTCTATTTCCAGGTGAAAATAGTTTTCCATTATGTAACTATTTTATCAGTGTCTGTGGCCCTGTCAGAGTCCTCATATACATTATAGGAAATCCTGGAGGCTGGGTCTGATATGTGGTTAATTATATTTTCATAGAGACTCCAACCATAAACATTAATTCAAATATTAATTCAAGATGCTTCTTTGTCACTTAGATACCTAGTTTTTAACAGAACACCATCACATCGTTTTAAGGTGTACACAGCACGACTGTCTCTATTTCAGGATGTATTGTCCTCAATAGAATTATTTTGCCAATGCATATCAGTAAGCAAATACTAGAAATAGACTTACTATATTGATTATGTGTTTGGGTGGATTGAAAGTGAGATAGTCTTAGAGCCTCTTGTGTCAAGGTTTTGCAATATATTGGAGAGTTATTGAGGGGAGAATTAATGTTGATGTGACACACAGAGCTATGTTTTGAATGTTCATGTCACTCCCAAATTCCCATGCTTCACACTAACTCCTAAGATGCTGAGATATCAGCAAATAAGTATATTTAGTGTGAGCATTTGATCATGAGGGGGATGACTTTCTAGATGTCATTCCTTTCCCCATGAAAGAAGCTCCTTCCCATCCTCCATCCTGTGAAGACACAGGGAGGTGAGACCATCTGTGAACCAGGCACTAGATGTGCTACCATCTTAATCTTCTACCATTCATACGAGTGAGAAGTACAATTCTGTTCTTGATCAGCAATTGTTAAATTTGTAGTAGCTTGAAATGGGTACTATAAGAATGTCAAGCTGAAATGAACCTGAACAGCAGTAGTGTATATTCTTGGAAGATATGATTTATATTTGGGAAGAAGTGTTATCAATCCCACTATCTTAATCTTGGGATAATTTTAATTTTCTTGATTTTTAATGTTGTTTTTGTTTACTCTGTAACTTTGCTTTTAGTTTAAATAATGTCAGAACTACAGGAAAGGGAAATGTATATCTTCTGTTTAAAGTGCGCATATTTAAGGAACATTTTAATAAAAAAAATTCATGCCAACACTTAGAAGTATATAATGATGAAGGTGTTATTCAAATGTGACTGACATTCATTGTTGTTCTCCACAGAGGCTCATTTGTTTTCTACTCTGTAATACAATCAAGGCCATCGTCATTGCCATTTGTGTTATCATTTTACAGCAGATGAACATTGGAGGGGAAATAACTCTGGGTCTTAAACCAGGTATACTACTAGTGCATTCTGTACATAGGCTTTCATTTCCACAGCAGGCAAGAGAAAACATCTCTCTCAAGCCTATTATTTCCAAATAAAGTCTGTCAAAAACATTTGAAAACTGAAAAGCACCATGAAAATATTTGAAGCATCCACTATCTGAGCACTAGGAAGATAGAAATAAATTATTTCTTGGGAGATTTTTGATGCATTTTTCTCCTTGTGCAGTATCAGCTCTTTCAAATCAATGTACATTGGAAATAATATATAAAATTATATTTGATTAGAAATGAAAACATTTTCATACAGTTTTGATGCAAAATAATGGATGTCTGTTATTTTTATGTAAATTGAATAATAGTTTACACAAATTAACGAGAAATTAAAACAAATGAGGAGGAAGGCAATAAGAACATGAAGAATATTAAAAAGAAAGAGATTCAGGAAGAATTTATACAAGGGAAGATAGAGAACATTTAGCAGATAAAAGTTAACATCATGGATTTATACAGGTCAGAGCTAATACTATTTAACAGACAGCTGCCTTTAGTTTGGTGTCCAGTAATATTTAAACTTATCAGTACTAAAGAAGTGATTTTCAAAGAAGCATTACTAAAGCTTAAACCACATATAAAACCCCACACATTAATAGTGGGAGACTTCAACACCCCACTTTCACCACTGGACAGATCTCCCAAATTGAAACAACAGAGAAATAAAGGATTTAACTGATGTCATGACTCAAATGGACTTAATCGATATCTACAGAACATTCCATCCTAACAAAAAAGGATATACCTCTTCTCAGCACCCCATGGAACTTTCTCTAAAATCAACCACATACTTGGCCACAAAACAAATCTCAACAGATACAAAACAATTGGAATAACCCCCTGTGTTCTATCAGGCCACCATGGTTTAAAGTTGGATTTCAACAACAACAAAAACTACAGAAAACCTACAATCTCATGGAAATGGAATAATGCTCAACTGAATCACCAATGGGATAAGGAAGAAATAAAGAAAGAAATTAAAGACTTCCTAGAGATCAACGAAAATGAAGACACCACCTACCCAAACTTATGGGACACTATGGAAGCAGTGCTAAAAGGGAAATTCATAGCACTAAATGCCCACATAAAGAAGTTGGAGAAGTCTCACACTAGTGACTTAACAGAACACCTGAAAGCTCTAGAACAAGAAGAAGCAAAGTCTCCCAGGAAAAATAGACAACAGGAAATTATCAAAGTGAGAGCTGAAATCAATAAAATAGAAACAAAGAGGACAATACAAAAAAATCAACGAAACAAAGAGTCGGTTCTTTGAAAAAATCAACAAGATAGACAAGCCCTTATCCAAACTAACCAAAAGACAGAGAGAGAGCATCCAAATCAATAAAATCAGAAATGAAAAGGGGGACATAACGCCGGGCAGTGGTGGCACACGCCTTTAATCCCAGCACTCGGGAGGCAGAGGCAGGCAGATCTCTGTGAGTTCGAGGCCAGCCTGGGGTACCAAGTGAGTCCCAGGAAAGGCACAAAGCTACACAGAGAAACCCTGTCTCGAAAAACAAACAAAACAAAAAAAAAAAAGAAAGAAAAGGGGGACATAACAATAGACGTTGAGGAAATCCAGAGAATCATCAGGTCATACTTAAAAAAACCTCTAATCCACAAAACTGAAAAATCTAAAAGAAATGGATAATTTTCAGGATAGGCACCACATACCTAAGTTAAATCAACACCAGATAAACTATTTAAATAATCCAATAACCCCTAAGGAAATAGAAACAGTCATTAAAAGTCTCCCAACCAAAAAAAGCCCAGGACCAGATGGTTTCAGAACAGAATTCTACCATATCTTCAAAGAAGACTTAATACCAATACTCTCTAAATTGTTCCACACAATAGAAACAAAAGGAACATTACCAAACTCGTTCTATGAGGCTACAATTACCTTGATTCCTAAACCAAACAAGGATATAACAAAGAAAGAGAACTACAGACCCATCTCCCTCATGAACATTGATGCAAAAATACTCAATAAAATACTGGCAAATAGACTCCAAGAACACATCAAAACAATTATACACCATGATCAAGTAGGCTTCATCCCAGGGATGCAAGGGTGGTTCAACATACGAAAGTCCGTCACTGTAATACACCATATAAACGAACTCAAAGAAAAAAACCACATGATCATCTCACTAGACGCAGAAAAAGCATTTGACAAAATCCAACACCCCTTCATGATAAAGGTCTTGGAGAGATCAGGAATACAGAGAACATACCTAAACATAATAAAGGCAATTTACAGCAAGCCAACAGCCAACATCAAATTAAATGGAGAGAAACTCAAAGCAATTCCACTAAAATCAGGAACGAGGCAAGGCTCTCCGCTCTCCCCATACTTATTCAATATAGTACTTGAAGTTCTGGCCAGAGCAATAAGACAACATAAGGAGATTAAGGGGATACAAATTGGAAAGGAAGAAGTCAAGATTTCCCTATTTGCAGATGACATGATAGTATATTTGAGTGACCCTAATGATTCAACCAAGGAACTGACACAGCTTATAAACACCTTCAGCAACATAGCAGGATACAAGATCAACTCAAGAGAATCAGTAGCCCTCCAATATACAATTGACAAAAAGCCTGAGAAGGAAATCAGAGATATATCACCCTTTACAATAGCCACAAATGACATAAAATACCTTGGGGTAACACTAACCAAGCAAGTGAAGGACCTATATGACAAGAACTTCAAGTCCCTTGAAAAAAGAAATTGAAGAAGATGTCAGAAAATGGAAAGATCTCCCATGCTCATGGATAGGCAGGACTAACATAGTAAAAATGGCAATTTTACCAAAAGCAATCTACAGATTCAATGCAATCCCCATCAAAATACCAACACAGTTCTTCACAGACCTGGAAAGAATAATACTCAACTTCATATGGAAAAACAAAAAACCCTGGATAGCCAAAAGAATTCCGTACAATAAAACAACCTCTGGAGGTATCACGATCCCTTACCTCAAGCTCTCCTATAGAGCTACAATAATAAAAACAGCTTGGTACTAGCATAAAAACCGACATGTGGACAAATGGAATCGAATTGAAGACCCTGACATTAATCCGCACACCTATGAACATATAATTTTTGACAAAGAAGCCAAAAGTGTACAATGAAAAAAAGAAAGCATCTTCAACAAATGGTGCTGGCATAACTGGATATCAACATGTAGAAGGCTTCAAATAGACCCATATCTATCACCATGCACAAAACTTAAGTCCAAGTGGATCAAGGACCTCAACATAAATCCAACTACTCTGAACCTGCTAGAAGAGAAAGTAGGAAGTAGTCTTGAACGCATTGGTATAGGAGATCACTTCTTAAATATAACACCAGTAGCACAGACACTGAGAGAAACAATCAATCAATGGGACCTCTTGAAACTGAGAAGCTTTTGTAGAGCAAAGGATACGGTCAACAAGGCAAAGCAACAGCCTACAGAATGGGAAAACATCTTCACCAACCCCAAATCTCACAGAGGACTGATATCCAGAATATATAAGGAACTCAAGAAATTAGACATCAAAATGCCCAACGGTCCAATTAAGAAATGGGCAATAGAACTAAACAGAGAATTCTCAACAGAGGAAACTCAAATGGCTGAAAGACATTTAAGGAATTGCTCAAAATCCCTAATTATCAGGGAAATGCAAATCAAAACAACTCTGAGATACCACCTTATGCCTGTCAGAATGGCTAAGATCAAAAACACTGAAGACACCTTATCCTGGAGAGAATGTGGAGCTAGGGGAACTCTCCTCCACTGCTGGTGGGAATGCAAGCTTGTACAGCCACTTTGGAAATCAATATGGTGCTTTCTTAGAAAATTGGGAATCAATCTCCCCCAAGATCCAGCTATATCACTCTTGGGCATATACCCAAGGAATGCTCAATCATACCACAAGAGCACTTGCTCAGCTATGTTCATATCAGCATTATTTGTAATAGCCAGAGCCTGGAAACAACCTAGATGCCCTTCAACTGAAGAATGGATAAATAAAATGTGGTACATATACACAATGGAATACTACTCAGCAGAGAAAAACAATGACATCATGAGGTTTGCAGGCAAATGGATGGATCTAGAAAAAGTCATCCTGAGTGAGGTAACCCAGACTCAGAAAGACAAACATGGTATGTAGTTACTCATAGGAGGATACTAGATGTGGAGCAAGGATGACTGGACTGCTACTCACATCACCAGGGAGGCTACCTGGAAAACAGGACCCCAAGAAAGACACGAGGATCACCCAATGACGAAGAAATGGATGAGATCTTCATGAACAGCCTGGACATAAGTGGGGTAAATGAAGGGTGAGGGTCAAGGGAAAGAGAGCTTGGGGGAGCGGGAGACCCCAGCTGGATCAAGAACAGAGAGGAAGAACAAGGAATAGGAGACCATGATAAATGAAGACCACATGAGAATAGGAAGAAGCAAAGTGATAGAGAGGCCCACAGAAATCCACAAAAATACCCCCACAATAGACTGCTGGTAATGGTCAAGAGACAACCCGAACTGACCCACTCTGGTGATAGGATGGCCAAACACCCTAATTGACATGCTAGAAACCCCATCCAATGACTGAGGGATATGGAAGCAGAGATCCATGGTTAGGTCCCGGGTGGAGCTCTGGGAGTCCAATTAGCGAGAAAGAGGAGGGTCTATGTGAATAAGAATTGTTGAGACCAAAGTTGGATAAAGCACAGGGACAAATAGCCAAATGAATGGAAACACATGAACTATGAACCAATGGCTGAGGGGCCCCCAACTGGATCAGGCCCTCTGAATGGGTGAGACAGTTGCTTGGCTTGATCTGTTTGGGAGACATCCAGGCAGTGGGACTGGGTCCTGTGCTCAGTGCATGAGTTGGCTGTTTGAAACCTGGGGCTTATGCAGGGTTGCTTGGCTCGGCCTGGGAGGAGGGGACTGGCCCTGCCTGGACTGAGTCTACCAGGTTGATCTCAGTCTTCAGGGGAATCTTTCCCTGGAGGAGGTGGGAATGGGGGGTGGGCTGGGGGAAAGGGGAGGGGGCAGGAGGGGGGAGAACAAGGGAATCTGTGGCTGATATGTAGAACTGAATGGTATTGTAAAATAAAATAAAATTTAAAAAAAGATGTGATTTTCAAGGTATCAAAATGTGTTCACACTCTTAAAAGTAGGTTTATTTTTTTATGGTTTGGTACAGGTCTTCAGCCAGTATTGACATATAGTTCCAGCTATTTAGAGGTGATAGGCACAAATATTCTTTGGGAAAATAAAATTTTAAGATCCTAGATTTCTAATGTCAAGTTTGTGGTTCAGCTATTAACTTTGTATCCACATGTTCAATAATTTAAAAATTGCTTTCTTTATCACAACATATATTTTACAAGAGAAACAAGATGCCTAGTTCTACAATGTGTCAAGCAATGTATCACCTATTAGGACTCAACTGATGGGACTAAAAGAAAGCAGAGTAGAGTGAGTGGATGGGAGCAAATATCTTGGAAAATATCTAAAATATTATTGTGTACAAGATGCATCCCTACATTGCCTACCTAACACAGGGGCACAACCAAAGAAAGATCAAGTAGCAAGGCTCTGCTGAGGAGAAAGTTTAGGCTGGGTTTGGTAGTATGTATAGGAGTTTCTTGTGCAGATGTAAAGTGTCATTCCATTAAAACAATGTTTTAAATAGCCAAGAGAACTGAACTGAGGATTCTTATAAATTCTCTTGGAATTCACAAGAAAGATGGTATGTAGGGGAATGAAAGTGAAAGGTTGCAGAAGGGAATTACTTCAGTTCTATTAAGGAGCATGAAATTTAGCATGGAATGACAGAGTCACTCCACTTGGACTATCATGTGATGGGATTCAAGAGGTTCTTTACACAGTGAGAGCTGAAGTGTGAGCTCTACTTTCAGAGAACAGCATCAGTGTTGTTATAACTTCAGCACAGTGACTGTGCCTTAATCTGCTACTATTTCAGCCAGCAATTGTGACTCCATATTTACCAGCCTGCTTCTCTGGCAGTGGCCTGGCCACTCAGGTTGCAGCCTGGTGGAAATTCTGTTCTCTCAATCATCAGCTCTGTCATTGCCTCTCAAGGTAGCTTTAGCTAAATCTTTATTGCTCTATTTATAAATAAGAGTCAGGATTCAAAGGCTGGCATAAAAACCTCCCAGCTGAAAGAGGCTAGGTCACACCCAGCTAACTTTCTCTCTTACTGGCATCACCCAAAGACCCATGCTTCCACTCTGCCAAACCAGAAAAAGCCATGCCCCTCTGAGTAACCACCTACTACTTGTGTCTTTCCATCTCTCCCAGATGCCCTCTGATGCTTTCTGATTACTTTCTGTCAACAAGTTGCTAACTCAGCCTCTTGACCCAAAGTTAATTTTTTTAATCAACACAAATGCAAGCTTGAGGTTCATAGTATGGTCAAATATCCGCTGATATTTTCCCATTTTTGTCTAAATAAAAAGGTAATATTTTAACTCTAACACATTAAAATTATATACAATAACAACAATTATCAAGTAAGAATCACATTCACAATGTCCAGTCCATTTGTATTTGGCAAATTCCAGAGAAACTACTCTATTATCTGTCCTATTATGGTAAGTCCAAAGTTTTGTACCTAATTCACTTTCTATCCTAACTTGTATTACCAACCCATAGGTATCTTTTTAGACCTCCAAAACATTTTCTTAGGTAAACAATTTAATCTTTTATGTCTCTTAACTTATATACTTTATAGCTGTTTTGTGAGTTTCTTTTCTGAATTTGGTAACAAGAAAAACTGTAACTATAACTACCTCATCTTCAACTCTATCAGAGACCTGAGATAGATATATTACCTTAGTAAATAGAAAGTGCAGAACAAACAACTTCTAAAACTATAGAAATGACAGAAGTAGCTGACTCCTGGGCAGTCACCCAAGGTTCCTCTGGAATGTTAGGGCATTCATCTTTGGCCTACAGGCCTAGAATATCTGACAGACTTTTTTGTGAAACAGGTATTTTGAAGGGCTTTCTTACCTTATCTTGACAAAGTTTGGCAATCACTTTCTTTTGATGCTCATCCATTTTGAACAGCAGTTGAGGCAAATGTAGTATCTTTCCCAGTGGATAAATTTGCTACAATAAAAGCAAACTCCATATGAAGGTTATTCAATTCCCATCATCCTTTTTTGAAGTAAATTGGTGCTGCCAGGAGCATATATGTCTCACTGTCATAAAAAGCCTTAGGTTATTAAAACAGTTTAAACACCATATTCTGTAGGTCTCTGGTGTGTTTGAAGACCATTTGTCTATATAAAATACATTTCTCTTTAACTTTGAGAACATATATAGCATGGCCACAAATTTGACTGTTAGATGACTTACTGCTAACCTATATTTCTTAATTATCTTAAATTGTTTGCAATAATAACTTTCAAGGAATAGAAATCTATATTAAATTGTTGAAGGAGCTGCATAGGTACAATACCTTGAACATGAGTAGAAGCATATACAGTATAACAAGAATAATCTTAAATTTGTATCATTATACAAAAATATCTTAAACAAGAGAGACATATATAGACTATTTTCTAACAAAAATAACCTTAAATTTGTATCAATATACAAAAATCCATACCAATGTATGTAAAATATTTTAGATTAATAGCTGCTTTTTAAAGTATACTCAATAACCTACCCTTTTATTCTATACTTTCCATTACCCCCCTTTTCAGAAAAAAAAGATCCTTGAATCCAACTTCCCTTGTATAGTTTCCTCCTTTACCATGACCAGTAACAATTTGCAACCAACTCCTCTAAATGATGACAATCATTCATAATGCACTGAATAACCAAAACCACCCACCCCAACTCTTGGGAATGTGGGCACTGTATTCTTAAAATTACTTCCTGTTGTCTGGGATAACAGCATCTTAAGGGGACCCTGATGAAATTGGGATAATGTTCAAGTCCTGGGAGAGCTAGCTGTGTTATTTTTCATTTGGTCTCTGTGTGATGGGAAAGTGTAGAGCTTATCTGAAGTCATAGCTGAAGTCTGTGAGGCTGAATATTCTCAGCTAAATGCCTTGAAATTGTCCTGAGCTAATCTTTAGCTGGTGTTTGTCAGCTTAATGGCATTACCACAATCCAACTGTAATCATTGTTGTAGGACATCATCATCTTTTTTTGAGACTTCAAAAGTCATTGTTAGGAATGATCATGGTTCACTGAAGAAAATTTAAACATTTTAAGTATCATATGCAGCAGATCTCAGAGAGGTTAAAGGACCACATCTATTAAGTATATATCTGGATACAGAAACTTAATGCCTAGTTGCCTGCTTCAGACTCAAGCCCAAAATCATGTACAGGAAGCTAGATGAATCCCATTCCTAGAATGTTAGTATTCTATATGACCATTAATATCATGACAGAAAGTATATACATAAAATATTATATGTTTAGAGATAATATTTATGTCTTAAGAAATGTTTTAAAGAGTCAAAATAAAACCAAAGGATTATGAGATTACTGACAATAGAACAGTTCTTTAATTTTGGTTTTCTTCTTTCCCATATCAGATGGCTCTTCAGACATGAGACAGAGATTTTGGATTTTTCTTTAACAAGCTTGCTTGAGTTTAAACAGGAAGAGAGACATGTTCCAATTCCAAAACCAGTTTTAATTTTTAATTGAATTGGAACCACAAAAAGACCATTGCCTTTTATGTCTTTAGAGAGCTGCAGAAACAAATATCTGGGAAGATTTATAAAATTTTATACTGTTAGAACTGTGCTATACTATTAGCCCAGTTTTACTCTTTTTCTCATGACATTTTTCTCTGGATCATTCATCCTTCTTCTTCAGACGTTTTATGTATCCAGAGGTCTTTAGATTCCTTAGTTGGATGTTTTTAATTCTCCTGGAAAGATAAAAACAAAACCCTGATCCAACCTTAACTTTGGGGAGATCCTCTTTGTTAAGAAAAAAGTTTTTTTGGCAACAGAAAAAGTATTGTCTTTTAATAATAACTTTTTTCATACTTGATCAAATGAAAGGCATTTGTTAGTCTTATACATCAGTTTAGAGTGAATGACCAAGGTGTTTGATGAACTATCAACTCTCCAAATCAAAAGGTCTCTCCTGTTCGAATGTAATCTTTTATCATTTTTGATGGTATTCACAGCTTTTCTTCTGTGGAAACAAAAGCAAAATCCCAATGTAACATATATCCTGGTTTCCATTATGAAGTCAACACATCTTTAAAATATATATACTGATTTAATGCAGCATTTTTTCTATTATCCAATGTCTCTCCAAAGTCATTGTTGCCTTTCCATTAGCATTTCAAAAAATTAAAGTAAAAAAACACCATGTAATCTATCTCTGGGGCCATTTATTAGCAGTTTCTGTTTATTAAGCACATCTTTTAAAGTGGGGTTACATCTTTCTATAACTGCTTATCCTGGGAGATTTTGTGGTTTCTATTTTTGATTATGTGTTATAATTGAATAAATAACAAAGTTAATTCTGAATCATCTAAAATAAATTCATCAATTTCAACATGTTAATTCTTTCAGCTTATGAGAGTCAGTAACTATATTAATAGGTTCTGGAAAATTAATAACACCATGGAAATAGGAATATTTTAAATCAATCAGTATAATAGACCATTCCTTAGGTAATAAAGAAGGCAAGGCAATTCCAAGCTATAAATAGCCCATTGGCTGAATCACCTTATTTATGGTTGTTAAATCTGTTAATATTTGTGATTTTCCAGATTTCTTTTTAATAATTAATATAAGAAGATTATTGGGACAGGTTGATTCTTCAATGTGCTGAGCATTTAGCTGCTCCTGTAATAGTTGTTCTAAAGCCTGTAATTTTTCTTATGGCAAAGGCTGTTACTCCGCCCACACATGTATGCCAGTTAACCATTGTAAAGGTAGGGCTGCTGATACCTTTGAAATATCAGCAGCTGTTATGTATTGCTCATAAATAGTGTGTGACTTTCCTTGATAATACCTTTTAATATTTATCTTAAAAGCACTTATTAATTTATGGTTTGTTTCTGAGATTGGAGGAATGCTAACCTGTGTTTTTCATTTAATTCTCCTGTCTTTTTGACCCTATACACTTGACCCAGCTTCCACTTTGTTTTACCTGAGATAAAGTTCCAATCCCTAAAAGCTGCATATTAACCTCCTGAAGAGACCAATCTGTATGGCAAGATTTTGGTGAAATGATTGTTACAGCCACATTTGTGTCTACCAAACCCTCAATTTCAACACCATTTATTTGTAATTTTAGCTTTGGTCTTTGATCATTTATAGAAGTTTGCCAAAACACTTGTTTTATTTTCTCTCCTGAAGATTTTGTTTTATCTACTGAAGCTGTTCTGTCATCCAGAGCAGGATTTTTTTTTAATAACATACATTATGTCTTTTAATTGCTATGTGGAGGGGAATCCCCAATGCTGACAGGGAATGATTGAACCAAGGTTGACACGGGGGCCTGGGAGAGGCCCCCTAAGGCATTTCAAATGGCAAAGGGTTGCCTTGCCTGTTCCTTATTGATCTGCATTCATCAGTCCATTGCCAACCTTTGCAACACCTGCTGCATACTCTAGCAGACTGGTACCTTCTGTTTGGATTATCTCTAGAAAGGACATTGTTTCTGGGAACATATTGCATATAATACTTTTTCAGATTACCTAATTTACCACGATAAAAACATCTGACTTTTTTTTCTTAATTTTTTTAGAAATCACCTTTCCTATCCAAGTATCATTGTAAGTGTGAGATCGAATATAGCTGAATTTTGGATCCATTCATCTAAGGGTGCTGATCCTGCCTTTATAGGCCTAATCACTCCTTTGCATTCTGAATTAGCATTTTCCAAAGCCAAAGATTCAATTAATGTTTGTCTAACATCAGTGTCTGATATCATTCTATTTACAGCTGAGGTCCATCTTTGTAAAAAGTCAGTGAAGGCTTCTTTTGGGCCTTGTATAATTTTCATAAATGACTTAGTCCTCTTTCCTGATTCTTCAACCCTGTACAATGCATTCAAAGCTGGTATATGGCATAGAATCAAGGTGTTAGCATAAAATGGTCATGGACTTTCTTTGAAAATCAGTGTACTGGCCCTCAGTGAGAAGCTGGTCCAATCCACTTTTCAAAAGATAAACTATTTATTACTAAAAAGCTAGTAATTACAATAGACATTATGTCAATCCCAGCTAAGTCATTTATTCCCTCATTTCAATTTTCCATTTTCAAACCATCTATAGTAGAACTATACAGGGTTCTAGTGCTCTGCATTGTGATGTTCCCTATTCCTAATATAGAAGAGATTTTTTTTTGTAATATCATTTTTCTATGTAATATATTTTTTATAATATATTATAACTGTTTACTGTAGCTGGAGTTATCTCCAGTCCCACACAGGCCAGCAGCCACCCAGACTCAAATAAACACACAGACGCTTATGTTATTTAAACTGTTTGGCCTAATGGCTCAGGCTTCTTGCTATCTAGATCTTACATCTTAAATTAACCCATTTCTATTAATCTATAATTTGCCACATGGTTTGTGGCTTACCAGTATCTTAACACCTTCTCATGGTGGCACCTGGCAGTGTCTCCCTCACTCAGCTTTCCACCTCCCAGCCTCTCTCTTTGTCCCATCTATACTTCCTGCCTTGCTACTGGCCAATCAGCACTTTATTTATTAACCAATCAGAGCAACACATTCAGAACATACAGAATATCCAACAACACTTTACTAAAGTATTTCTCAGGTATTTCACCAAATCTGCTGACTTATCAGTAGTTTGTCCATAATGTCAATGGTTAATTCAATCCCCTTCCACAAATTCTAAGCATAAGCCTGTTGGTTAAATTGGCACTGTTGCTCATGGTTGGCCACCGCCCGCGGCGGCCATGTCGAGGAGGAGAGTGCTGGAGGAGGAATCAGTAACTGCTTGCTGTAAGTGCTCACATGAAGAAGCTCATATGGCAATTGTGGCAGAGCCAGCTGGCATGACTTCTTGGTCCATGTGGTCAAGCCACATGTGTTGGAGCACCAAGTGTTATTTTAACTTTGGCATGTGGCTGCACCTTAATTCACAGGCACCAGGTCTGTTACTGTCTCTAATGATAACTTTAGTTAAATTTCTATCATTCTATTTATAAATAGGAGTCAAGATTCAAAGGCTGGTGTGAAGACCTGCTAGCTCACTAGCTCAGAGAGGCTGGGTCACAACTAGCTAAACATCTCTTCTTGCTGTCATCTCCCAGAGACCTGTGCTTCTGCTCTGTCAAACCAGAAAAAGCCATGCCACTCCAAATCCCTTCCTACTATTTTCTGTCTCTCTGTCTTTCCTAGATGCCCTCTGATACACTCTGATTACTTGCTGTCAGCTAGTTGCTAACTCAGCCTCCTGACTCAAGGCTAATTTTATTTAATTAATGCAAATACAAACTTGGGTTTCACAGTATGATCAAATATCTCCCAACATATCAGGAAGAAATATGTATGCTGGAAGAGCACAGTGAAAGATACCAAGTTTACATGCACAATCCATCTTCTCTATATTGCTACATCCACAGATGCCACCAAACTTAAATTATATAATATCATATTCAAATTGGAAATGTACAGACTGTTTTTTCACAATTCCCTCTGTGCCATGATGCAACAATTATTTCCATGTTTACATTGTATTAGGTATTATTCTTCACTGATGGTATAATACATGCAGGAGGATATACATGTTATAATCAAATTCTATACATTATATATAAATGACTTGAGCATCTGTAGACTTTGGTATCCAAAGAGATCATCAACTTAACCTCCAGAACATCCTAAGAGCCAACTGTATTTGTACCTTTGAGAAGAGCAGGGGAATGGAGTAGGTAATTCATACAACAGGGCAAAGCCTTCTTAGGTGCTTCTTTTATTTTAATGAAGAAGAGCCTTGAGCTTTTGAAGTAAAAAACAAAGGAGGAATTCAGAAATTTCTTTTGAGGCAATGAGGCAGAGGAGGTCATGTTTCCTGTCAGATGTACAAAAATGTCCTGAATGGATATCAAGAGATTCAGAGTATACCAGGCACAAGGAAATACTATTAGTACCCATGATGAGATGCCATGTGGGGGCAGGATATAGACCTGGAGAGACAGTGCCTCTTATGGCTTTCAATTTGTAAGGTACCCTTAGCATTATCTTGTCTTTGTCCAGAAGATGGTGCTGGGGAAGACAAGGAGTCTGCTGGAACTTCTTGGGGGAAGACAAATTAAAACCTATCTATGCCTAAGAATGTGTGGCACATATATATTTCCTCTCTCTTTGTTTCTGTTTGTGTCCACCTCCCTCTTCCTTCTCCCTTTTCTCCTCTGTCTCTCTCTGCCCCCACTCCCTCCCATACACACTGACCTAAGGAAATCTGAAGCAACTTTCCAGCCTATGACACAGACAGAAGAGCTAGGTTTTCACATCTCAAGGCAAAGGTTTTCATCAAATGAAAGGCAAGACTTTGTAGATAGCAGCATATTGGGGCTCACCATGGTAAAAGCAATAGGAAACCAAGAACTCGTTGAAACTCTCAGATGACACAGAAAGAGAATCTGGATGACAAGAAATATATTTTAAAACAATACTAAGCCTGTATTAGGAATTAATTGTGGGGATTTTTTGTTTGTGATCTAACAAATAAAGCTTGCTCGGAGATCAGAGTGCAAAGCTGGCCACTAAAGGCCAGGAAATGGTGGCACACACCTTTAATCCAGCACTTGGAATATCATGTCTTTGATCCCAGTACTTGGGAGGAGGAAACAGGAAGTGTTATGGCTGAGCAGAGAGAAAAAATGATAAGGTTGGGTGGAGACAGAAGCTCTGCCCTTTCAGTCTGAGGATTCCTAGAGGTAAGAAGTCTTTCTAGTGGCTGGCTGCTTTGCTTCTCTGATTTTTCAGCTTTCACTCTGATATCTGACTCTGGCTTTTTATTATTAAGACCAATTAGAATTTGTGCTACAACTAATACCTGGGTCTTAGGAAATAGCCCCTCTTAAAGCGATTATTAAAGAAATAATAAACACAACAATAAAAACCTTGAATCATTTATTAAAACAAAAAGATTGTAAACAAGACCAAACACAGTTATAACAAATTAAAATGTACTCACTGAAGTAAATGTCTCCCTCCCTTTGCTTCCTTCCTTGTCTTATGAAATCTCACTCCTCACACTGCCAAGGACATCCTATGAATCCTGGAGTGGCTTGTGAAACATCACTCCTCACACTGCCAAGAGTGCCCCATGACTCCTGGGGTAATGTGTCTCGGTGCAGAATTGTTATATAGTAGACTCTTCAATTTTTTTCAGGTTTTTCTTTCAAATTACCATATTGGGTGTATAGATCAATAGTAGAATATTTGTCTAGCATGTGGTTTTGACATCATCAGGTTCAATACACACACACACACATACACACACACACGCACACATGTAACATAAGCACACACACACAAATAAGTCTAATATTTATAAAGTACAAAAGCAATGAAACATAAAGCTTTAGAGGTTCAAGAAGAAAATATAAGTAAATATTTTTATTTCTCATAAGATCTTAATGAAAAAAGTTAACAATTTTGAACATACTGAATTTTAAAACTGCTGTATAATAAAATACTATACTTGAATTAAAATATTAACTTCTTGAGAGGATACTTGCAGTTCATACATAAAGACATGAATAGAAAAACTGAACTTACATAATTCATATGGCAAGCAACATACTAGTGTCCCTATAAAAAAATAAAAAATATCCTGAGAGTTTTAACATACTGAATTTAAACAGATGCAGGAGAAGAAAATACACACAGAGAGATATTCTTTAGCCTTGATACTGATACAGTAGATACAGCCTACCATGACACAATGAAGGCTCATCATTTATTTTCAGAGCTGTGATAAATTATAACATAAATCAATAGTTTGTCCATGAAAGTGGTAAGTGGAGAGGAGTGAAGGTCACTGGGTCAGAAGGTTTTGTAGATATGTTTACAGAATTATATTAAATGTTAGAATGAGAGAAATGTTTAGTTTAACTAATGCTCAAAAATTCAATTACTTCATTCATACAAGGTCATTTTTATTATAAACTAGTAATGGAAAAAAACAAAACTATGAAATATTTACTTTTTATAAGTTAAACTCAATGATCGAGTTCTTCATTGTGTTTGAACTTTAAGTAGAAAGTGGATTGACACTTGCATGGTAGACAAGAATATGGTTTAGAAATGTGTTGTCAGGTGCTTTTGTTATTATTGTATGAGCATCATAGAACATATGAACTCAAACTGAACCTTGGCATCCCTAGGTGACATGATCATCTGATATGTATTCATTGCTTACTGAAACATTATAGTTTATGACTTCTGAAGAATGGAAGATGTGCGACACAAGCATCCTTCATATAGATCATATTGAATGTGGGTAGTAATTCAGCACTCTTACCCTAAAATTGGTCATTATATATTTTCTATTCAGGCTGTATAAACTGTGCCATTACTAATTGATCTTCTACTTTTAAGTGTTTCTCCTTTTGAAGCAAAGTGCATACATAGAAAACATTATCTTGCTTTCTTTCTACATGCTGCTCAGGATACAATTCAATAGTTGCCCAAGTTTTGCCTTCCTTTTGTTCATGCTTGTTCTCAACTACTGTGAGCTTTAAAACCAATGTTAAACCACTGATTTTCTGTGGCCCTATGAGCTTATGTGGCTGGATCCTGACTATTTAGAAGTTATAATAATTGATGGATTCTAATTATCCTTTAAGACACATGCCTGTCTTCTCCTACAGGTTGTCATGCATTTGCTTATGTATGTCCAAAGAGTTGACAAGCATTGATGCAATGATATGCTTATTATGCTTCATAGAACTTTCAACTGAGCATGGAAGCTTTTGAAAACACTGAATCACTGATGGAGATGCTCCTTAAAAGTCCTAGGTCCCTGTCATAACAGTAAAGTTGAGCACATATAGTTGAGACTTAAAGACTTGGGTTCCCATCTTGGCTGGCTACCTACAGCCTTTTACCCAAGTCTGGCTCACTCAGACTCCCCACACTTTGTTAATAAAGGGCTCCTAAAGACTTTGATATAGGAGGATTGTCTGAATTGTGCTATTGTTATATTTTAAAGAAGTTAATGGAAGAAAATACAAGTTCAAAATACGTAGAAATATTCACAAGCTGCCAAAAAACTAGGAAATAAAAGGCATGTTCTAAATCAATTGTGCAATAAATGTTGCATTGCACATTTACTGATCCCATTTTGTTCATTATTTATTACAGTTGGAAGCTCTCAGAGTTGGAACAGTGCCTCCCAGCAAGTGATAGCAGGTCATGTGCTATCCTAAAGTTAGGAAGAAAAGGGGTACATTGATTTGAAATATATTATATTATATTATATTATATTATATTATATTATATTATATTATATATATATATTCATGCACTCCATAATGTTTTGATCAATTGTGTTTCATCAGTGATGGAAAGCATATGCAGAGGTAGCATCATAGGATTCTATCATCTAAGGATGCTATAGCTTTTTTATTTTATGTACAATAATTCAGAATTCCTGCTGTTAAGCACAGCTACATATCAATAACACTTGGTAAATAGCTACTAATTTCACTTTCTGCATGCTTCTAGATTAATTTGATGTGGTTCTATTTATAGTAGAGTCCTGAAAATACTCCAAAGGCCATGTGCAAAGGGTTAACCTATGGCCTGTGGCACTCTATGAATTTGATGGAATCCTTAGATGATGACAACTAGAAGAAAGTCTGGTCACTGATGTGTGCCCTAGATAGGAATATCAGGGCCATCCTGTCTTATATCTCCATTTACTCCTGGACCACTCTGAGAAACGCAGCTTCCCAACATGTACTACCACTGCAATAACCAGTGTCAACATAGACCTGCAGCAGTTGAGCTGAGTGTGGACGAAAAAGTCTGAATCTATAAGCCAAAATACACCTTCTTCCCTCAGAAGTTGATTTATCTCAAGTACCTGCTGGGAAAGTATATTAACACACACCTTCAGTAATAAGAAGCAGAGTTGAATTGTATTGACTCTCAATCAATGAAATTAAAGTAAAACAATAGGATGGCGTTGTAATCATTCTATGAGCTAGTCGGTTTAGTCAATATCATTATTTCTTATTTCTAGAACTTCTACCCTCCCCTAAAGTACTAGGCTTATTAGTAAGCTTTCAGGAAGCTCTGTTTTGTAAAGTAAGTGGTGGGCAGAGGACTGATTTCCAAAAAGCTGTGTGGAGCTCAGAGATGCTGTCAGCTATGAAGTTGGGATTAAATAAAGTGTTAGTTTCTCCACAATTAATTTCCACACATGGGAATTTCAATGTAGCTGTGTTTGCTAAGGAGGACCCTGGGTTAATTTTTAATGACAAACCAGGAATATAGAAATGGCTGTTATTATCAGATTGTTTGTTCTACTTCCCAGTGTATTATAGTTGAATCTTGCTGTATTTTAAATTTTGACCTGTGAAATAATGAAGCTTTAAAGAAAAATTATTTTTTGTATTAGTTGTATTACTTTTCCTCTTTTACAGTAAAAGGTTTATGGGTGTTTTTCCTTCACACATCTGTACACCATGTGTATGCAGTGCCTGCTGAGGACAGCAGAGGGTACTGGGTCTCCTAGGACTGGAGTTACAGATGGTTGCAACAAGTTTCTATGTAGGTGCTGAGACTAGCGCCTGGGTCTTCTGGAAGGGCAGCCAGTACTTTTAACTGCTAACTCATCTCTCCAATTCCCTCATATATTGTTTTTTATCTTAATTCAGAAGCATCTTAGACTTTCAGGAATCCAAATGTACATTGGCCTAGTTCCAACACACTTGGCTGTGTGAAGACATTGGTGCCTTGTGGCAGGAGGCACACTGTTTCACCCTGCCCGTAAACATGCATTTTAAATCAAAGCATACAACATGCATTTTATGGTTTAGTCATAACCAAACACAAACCATAGGTTAAAATAGTAGCTGAATATATTATATTGGAATAGGGAAAATCTAATTTTGTATAAGCAAAACCCAATAATTACAGTCAAATATGTTATGAATAAGACACATTGAATCCGTAAACTCTATTATTCCCAGCACACAGGAAATGAATCTGTACAAATAAATCTTCTCTTGTTCTTTCGTTGTGTATATTCATTTAAAAGTGAGAAATTTAGAGGTTATAGAATCATATTCTCTCCAATAGTTAGTTTTCAATTATTTAACTGTAAGCTAAATGGAAGTATCTCACATGTTTGTGGATGTGAAATGTGATATTGCTTTCCTCCTCATCCCCAACTTCCCTGTCTACTTTAATCCTCTGCTTTATTTTGGGTTGGTAAGTTAGATAGCAAATACAGAAAGGTTTTGGAGAAAGAATTCATTCATCTGTCAAAAATCTTGGAAATATTCTCATGTTCATGGCAGGTCTAGAACACAGCAAGAGGAAATGTGGGGCAGAGGTAGGAGGAGGGAAATCCCTGTGGTATAATTTCACCTCTCTTTTTAGAATTATTTTGTTCATTCTTTGTCAGTTTTGTAAATTTTCTTTATGTATTTTAGTCATACCTAGTCATATCCAATGCCCATTTCCCCCTTCAACTCCACATGCACCTCTCTAACACCTCCAACTTCATCGCTTCCCCCTTCTCCTTCTCTTCTTCTTCCCCTTGTATCCCACTGAATTCAAGTAGTACTTTAGGAACAGCCACATTCTCATGGAGGTGGGGCCATTGGCCAAACTGAGGCAACCTCCTAGTCACTGCATTCCTAAAGAAAAATGACTCTCTTTCTCATTTGCCATCATCTACTAAAGTTCCTCAGCTAGGGGTGGGACCTTGTGAATCCCTTCCCCATCAATGCAGAAATTTTGACTAGCTTGATCTTTTACAGTTTGACTAGTGCTTCTGTGAGTTGATTAATGCAATGGTCATGTGATGTTGAGAAGACAGCATTTCACATCCTAAACCTTGTATATCCTTTTCCACTCCGTCTTCCGCAATTGGTACAGTCATAGCTGATGGGAGTGGCAAAAGCTGTAAATGTAAGCATGTTGGGTATGATTAAAACCTTGTAAAATCTGTAACAAAAATGATTAATTTAAAAGATATAACACCGACATTCATAGTTAAAAATCTATGCATAGGTATTCTTAAAGGAGACATGTGGCCTGCTGCCATCCTAGTTGCTGTCCCCACATCGGGATGGAGGCAGCCATGAGGCTGACAGCCATTTTTGCTAGGGTTGGAAAGAATGGATTGTGCCATCTGACCTCATTCTTATCTTGACTAAAAGTGACCAGGTTGCATAGGCCACCCAAGGAAAAACAAGTCCTCCTAGTTGTGAGGTTATTTTCGATCATGCTAATGATCCTTAACCCACAGTCCCTCTCTTCCTTTCCAGCCTCTCTGGGTTCCCTTTCTCCCTTCTCAGTGACAGATTGCCTACCCAGTCAGGGCTAAGGCAGTCCCCAATCAAGACCCTGAATAAAATTACAATATCCCAGGGGTCATTTTGCTAGGAATCAATTTGTAACTTTTCTCTTGGCTGGTCTTTACAAATTCACCCTTAAAGTAGTAAATTATGAAAAAATCTAAAAGGTCATCCAGGACAAACATGATAACCCAACATAATTCCTAGACTGCCTCACAAAGGCCCTCTTATAATATACCAATCTGGATCCTGAGACCCAAGATGGAAAACAACTCCTTAGGACCTACTTCATTTCCCAGAGTTTCTCTGATATTAGGGCCAAACTTAAACATCTAGAGAAAGGACCCTGGACTCCACAGGCAGAAGCTTTGGCCATGGACATTAAGGTGTGTCATGGGAGAGATAAAAAAGCCCCAAAATGAAAATACCTGATGTGGGATGACTCATCCCTAATGGGCTTGAGGGCCAGATGGCCCAAACAAGTAAAAAAGATACTTACTGAGAGCCAGCCTGGGTCTACCTAAGGGTCTTACCAACAGCAGCTGAAACATGATCTGGAGATGACCTGGACCAATGAGAGGCAGCCATGTCACACCAGCAGAGGCATATTCATCAGACCTCCCCCAGGGGTGGGGTGGAGGGTATATAAGGTTTGCCTCTTCCTGAATAAACTGAGCTTGTTGTTTCGACATTCTCCCAGAATCTGTGTGGTTTGACTCTGCACCTACTTGGACCCCGCCCCCAAAAGGAACAACAGCAAGGACCCTGCTACATCTGGTGCTGAAACCCGGGAAATTTTGTACTTGAACAGGGTCTGTTTGTCTCCCTTTACTCATGTGCAGCGCTGGTTGAGAAGCCCCCTTGAGCGGTATATTTTGGTGAGTATGCCCCTCTAAGTTGCATAAATTCGGTCCCTTCAGCAGGTAAATGCTGGGATCCCCACTTTCTTCTTTCTGTTTGTCTTGTTTGTGAGTCTGTCTGTATGGTTGGGTGGCATATACTTTTGTTCAGGCTTGCCTAGCATTTCCACATAAGGGCTGGTCCCTCAGGAAACAATAGCCACAGTCTGACTATTTTAAGTTGTATATGTGTATTTATGTGTATATGTATGTATGTATATGTGTGTGTATGTATGTGTGTGTTTGTGAATGCATGCATGTGCTTGTGAGTTGTGATGCCTGGAGACATGGATCAGTAGTTAATAGTGCTTGCTCCAGAGATCGTTTCAGAGAACATGTGGGAACCTGATCTTTGGATAAGAGCTCTGTTCCTGGCCAGAAAAAGGGAAGTGGCCTCAGAAGTAACTCTCCAATTGTTTGTTATGCCGATTTTGTTGACTATAATTGCTGGCCTAAAGTCATCCTCTACTGAGGCCCACAATAAGCACTGCCAGAAGCAATATAACACTAACTTATCTATCGCCTTCATTCCATCCATGACTGATATTTCCTCTGCCTCTGCTGACAAGAAGAGGCATGAGAATAGGCGTAAAGTGAAGGAAAGGGATGGAAAGAGAGGAAATGCTTGCAGCAGCATCTAAGCTTATACCAACAGCCCTTCTCTCTGCTTCCCCCATGCCTCAAGCAGCTACACCCTTACTGCAGTATCCACAGAGTGATTTGCTTGGATGTCTGAGCCAGCTGCTCCACATACCTCCCAGGCTATTCCACCTATGGTGCCGCACTTGCCCACCATGGCGTTTCCAGTTAATGTGGGCCCCAATGCAGCTAACCAGCCATGCATACCTACCCCCCTTGCAGACCTGTCTTTGGTCCGTAAGGCTGCTAATGAATCAGGTCCTGACTCACCATATTTTGAGCAAGTCCTACAGCAATGGGCAATGCATTTACAGACTTATTATGACTGGCACCATTTGATGAAGGCTGTGTTGGAGCCTGCAGTCTTCCTTAATTGGCGAGCTGCCTATGATGACCAGGCCGAGGCTCAGGCTTGTTTTAATATACAGTACAACATCGCTGTTTCTCTTAAGATGCTTACGGGCCAAGGACCATATGTTAACCCTGACACAAAAGACCAAATTGGGCAACACACTTATTTCCTTGCCTTGGGAGACACCATTGCTCTTGGTGCATTGAAGGGTTCCCATTACCCTTCAGTAGCAATACTCTGTTCCCTGTTAACCCTGGGGTGAGGATATGCTTGCATTTTTCCACAGAATACCACCACACCGATATGGATACCCTCCAGAGATGTGTGTCTGGCAACAGACCAAGAGACTTGGGACAAAAAAGAAGCTTCAGAGGGGTAATGTATGATTTGTCCTGCTACTGTGGTATTAGTAAAGTCATGTCATCGCTGGCATGTGACCCTAGATATTAAGCAATTGCCTCACCCCTACAAGGTCGATAATACATTACCAGAAGGACTTTGATTGGCGCAAAAAAAGACTGGGGTCTCATCCATGTCCTTGAGATTGAAATTTTTGACTAATCCTCTTGTTCAAATATCTTCTGCAACAGGTTCACCAACAGAAGGTGGCCACAAAGCAACCCTACAGGTTTTATTGGCTCTCAGACACCTAGATCAGAGTCCTCCTAGAGAGAGTATATATATATACATATATATATATATATATATATATATATATATATATATATGGCTCACTGAGATACAGAAGGCTACTGCCTAAAGCCCACCACCCAGAGAGCTCTCCAGGATTGATGCTCTTCCAGGACTGGTAGTCAATGACGGATACAAGCTTGTTTGGCAAGCCAGTCTAAGACAGGCATGGCCCATTATGCTGAGCTCTCCTCAGGTGGGGTCAACAAGGTTAGGGCAATGCACCCTAGCTCCCACTGAGCATGGCCTATAAAATAATAAAAAGGGGTGGATATGTGGGATGACTTATCCCTAATGGGCTTGAGGGCCAGATGGCTCAAACCAGTAAAAAAAGATACTTACTGAGAGCCAGCCTGGGTCTACCTAAGGGTCTTACCAACAGCAGCTGAAACATGATCTGGAGATGACCTGGACCAATGAGAGGCAGCCATGTCACACCAGCAGAGGCATATTCATCAGACCTCCCCCAGGGGTGGGGTGGAGGGTATATAAGGCTTGCCTCTTCCTGAATAAACTGAGCTTGTTGTTTCGACATTCTCCCAGAATCTGTGAGGTTTGACTCTGCACCTACTTGGACCCCGCCCCCAAAAGGAACAACAGCAAGGACCCTGCTACAACCTGATGCTAGTGAAGTCCTTTCAACTGGCCATAGCAACTGCCAAGACTCTCTGGCCTACCAAAGCCCGTGAATATCTGGGTCTCTGTTTCAAATGGAGTTGGGAGGGTCACTGAGCCTAGGCCTGTCTGAACCTTCTTTAACCACCTAGACCATGTCCACAGTGTCATCAAGAAGAGCATTGGGGTGTTGACTTCCCCCATGTCCCACACAGCATGGGGACATCAAGCCCAGGTGGCCCTTTAGCTGACCTCCTACATCTGGTCATGAACTACTGAGAGGTCCTGGGCTCCCTTGGCCTGACCTCTGCCATCTCTGACTTAGAGCCTTGGGTAGACATCACAGTATCAAGGTGACCTATCTCTCTCCTTCTAGACACTGGGGCTACTTACTTAGTCCTGATGGAGTTTTAGGGATCCACCTATCCTTCTCATTCCTCTATTGTAAGTAGGAGGACAGCCTTACCAGCCTCACTAAACCCTACCAAATACATCATGCAGGCTCAATACCCGCTTTCTCTCCGTGGTCCCAGGGAACTTAAGCTTCTTATCTCTGATCTAAGCAAAAGAATATTTTGTACCTCACTTCTTCCTCCTGTAGCACCCCCATACTCACAGTTAAAAGTATCCAATGGAATGAACCTACTGCTTGCTTGTAGAAGAGGGCTGGGGCACCAAACCAGAGCCATGACAGGTTTCTAATAGCCCTGCCAGGGACCTGGCCTTAGCTTTGGTTTACTGGAACTGAGCAAGTAGTTCTTGGGAAAACCACAACTCAGGGGCAACTAATCAGTGATTGTCCCACAGACTTCTGCTAGCTAAAGAGAGCTTTCCCTACCCTGTCACTGGAAAGTCCCTAACCACAAGAGCCACCTACCAATCCTATAACAACTTGTAAACTTTTTGTTTAAACCCACCAATCAGCCCCCAGACAAACTTCTCCCTGGAACTCCTCTAATCCTGCTTAAAAGGAGCCTGGGAGCTTCTCTCAGGGTCACCATTTGCCACTTTGTCAGATAGTTAGACCCCAACATGTTGATAATTTTAATAAATGCTTTTGTGGATTACATGCATGATTGGTGGTTTTTTTTATGGGACTTCCTGTGGACCGTAACAGTTTCAAGATTTCTGGCTTACCAACTCAGCAGTAGTTCCCCTTTATCCCATAGTAACCAACCCATGTACTCTCCACTCCACTACCCACTAAGAGACCTACCATTTCTCTGTCCTAGACCTCAAGGATGCCTTCTTTTCCATACCTCTCTATCCTCAGTCACAAAATGTTTTGCCTTTACTTGAACTGACCTGGGTACTCATATTTCCACCTAACTTTCCTGGACTGTCATACCCCAGGGGTTCTAGGACATTCCACATTTATTTGGACAGGCTCTGGCCTCTGACTTACTCTCCTGTCTCTTCCTAAATTTAAGCTTATACGATACATAGCTGATGCTCTCCTCTGTAGTTCTGTAGTCCAGCACTGTAAATTAGCAAAGCTGACACCTCTATTTTATTAAACTTTCTGTCCAGCCAGGGATATAAGGTCTCACCCTCTAAGGCCCAGCTGACTACTCCTCATGTTACTTATCTGGGATTAGCTATTGATCCAACTCACAATGCCATTACCCAAGACAGAAAACACTTTATTCAGTCACTCACAGTCCTCACCACCAAGGATGAAATTCCAACCTTCTTAAATATGGTCAGCTTCTTACACTCTCAAATTTTTTCCTTCTATCTTCTTGACCACCCCCATATGAGATGGCCCTTGGTCCCTTGAAACTCTTCTTACACCCATTACTATAGAATTTATCACAGCTGACTATCAGGCACAATCAAAATACAGAAGGTATACATCCCACTCAAACTCTAGGTATAGGCATGGCATAACAAATGAGAGATTCAGATTATGCCATCTCTGATAGTCCTTTAAATAACCACTGGCACTGCCACTGGAGCTGTAAGACTGACTACTTTCCTAGCAATTTACCATCAATTTTTCTCAGTTCATCTAGGATTTCCAATGGGTGGCTTATACCATCCTTGACCTCCAGGCCAAAGAGACTGACCAACATAAGTGCTACAAATTTGACAAGGATTAGGTTCACTAACAACAGAAAGAGGTGGTCTTTGTCTCTTTCTCAAGGAGTAATATTGCTTCTGCATCAACCAGTCAGGTATAATAAAAGACAAGAACTGCCAACTCCAGATGGAGATCCTGAAATGTAAAAACCAGTTCAATTCCTCTAGCCAGTAGCTCATTGAGTCCAGTATAGAATCGGATACTACCCTTCTCAATCCCCTTTTTCCCCCTTTGTTTTTTTTTTTTTTTTTGTTTTAGGTATTTTTGTTGTTGTTGTTTTTTGGTTTTTTGTTTTGTTTTGTTTTGTTTTTAATACAGGATTTCTCTGTGTAACAGCCTTGACTGTCCTGGAACTCATTTTGTAGACCAGGCTGGCCTCAAACGCACAGAAATCTGCCTACTTCTGCCTCCTGAGTGCTGGAATTAAAGGAATGCACCACTACTGCCTGGCTCTCCTTTTTTAATCCTACTAGTCACATCCTATCTTATAAACTTCTTGTCTAGATTTCCTCTACAATAGATTAAAAAGATTTCTAACCAGACTTTCAATCAGTTGCTATTACAGGATTACAGGCACCTAGCTGCAGAGCCAGAGGCCAGCAACTCCCAGTTATACCCTGATGGTGAAGATCAAGCATGTCCAAAGGACTTCGATGCCACTATTCAGCAGGAAGAAGTCTAATGATAATACTTTTTCATTATTTTATGAAATACTATTTCATACTTTTTCCCATGAACTGACTGTCTATCAATAATAACAAAAGGAATAATAACAAAAGGGAGAATGTGTAGCTAGAGTTTTCCTGGTACTGCCTGGCCCAGGTCAGGACAAATCTCTCACCTGCCAGTCCTGTAGCTGCTCAGACCCAACCAAGTAAACACACAGAGATTTATATTATTTATAAACTGTATGGCTGTGGCAGGCTTCTTCTTATCTAGTTCTTTTATCTTAAATTAACCCATTTCTATTAATCTATAAGTTGCCACATGGCTTGTGGCTTACCAGTACCTTACATCTTGCTTGTCATGGTGGCAGCTGGCAGCGTGTCTCTGATTCAGCCTTCCTGTTCCCAGAATTCTCTTCTCTGTTTGTCCCACCTATACTTCCTGCCTGGCTACTGACCAATCAGCATTTTATTTATACAGAGTGATATCCACAACAAAAATGTAAACCTCTCGAGCCACACAAGTGTCCAGACCCCTTCCATAAGCATCTCCAACTGACCTGGGCCCAGTTTTGACAGAAGGTTTCCATCATGCAGCTAAGTGGCTCTCCCTCCACAGTTTGGAAATCAGAATGCTTTCAGTGCTTTTGAAAGCATTCTGGCAACAGTAATGTTGGACCAACTGGAAAATACACAGAAAGGAAAAAGTTAAAATACTTACATTTTGTGTCAAAACCCAGAGTAGTCACTCCTCCTAGTGCCTGAGTTTTCACTCAAGGAGCATAGTTTCACTGGAATCCTATCCCCTATCCCTAGTCCACCTGCAATACACCAAAAGAGTATGAGAAAAATAGCAATATTTTTTGGGAATGATCTGTCCCTTTATTTTGTTTTTCTCTCCTTTAGCTGTCACATAGTCAGGTGGCTTGCCTGATATGGGACAGAGAATTTGGAAGAAAACTTTAAACAAGTATGCTTTGGTCTAGAGGAGGGGAAGCCATACCCCAACTCCAGAGCCAGATTTCAATTCAAGTGGGAGATAATAAAACAACAGTCTAATGCCACTCATACCTAAGAGACACCTAGATCTTTGTAAAACTGAATCTAGTGTGCTAAAAGAAGGCTTTCAGATAGGAAATTTTTGAGTCCTAGCTATTAAGATCAATCCACATGTGTCTATATAATAGATAAAAGAGATTTATTAAGATATAAATTGAGGAAATACACTCACATATATAGAACAGAGTAGACAGCTGAAGTTGTCCTCTGATGCAACTGGGAGTGCATTCACCTTGCAGGCAGCAGAGAGAAGGGGCATGTGGCCCTTCTTGCTTTCTTTATAAGAAGTCAAGTAAAACTGTAACAAGCACCGCCTCCTTCAGGCCCTATAGCCCAAAGTCATAGGCAGAGCAAATACCATTACATTTCCCCCTTTTGTCTAAATAAGAAAGTTCAAAAGTTAATGTAAACTATATACAATAAAAATGATTATCAAGTATTGTTCAGGAAAAACAAAGAGTAATAACACAAACAAAAATAGAACTACAGTCAACAAGAATAACATCAAACAAGAAAGATATGCTAAATTCCAGAAATGTCCAGAACATAGGTAAATGGCAAATTACTGAGATTACTCCAATAGCTGCCCTATCTTGAAGATTCTAACTCTAGTACTAATGTGTGCTATCTAAGATATGAAAAGATGGCAAATGTAACTATCTAGTCTTCAACTCCATCAAAGACCTGAGAAGGAAAATAATAATACCTGAGAAAATGGAAAATGCAAACAAGCAATTTCTAACATTCTTGTGAGAATAGACAGAGACAGCTGGCAACCTGAACAACCAACTAAAGTTTCTCAGCATCATTGGGGCATCCAATTTGGCTACAGACCTAGAATACCTGACAGACCATTTTCAGATTCAGAAATTTTGAAAGACCACCTCACCTTGTCTTGCAAGAGATCAGTAGTCACTTTTCCTTGTGTCCTGCTCTTCTGGAAAGGACAGAGTTCATTCTGTCAGCAGTCAAAGCAAGGGCAGTTCTTTGCCCAGCAGGCCATTTTGTGCCATGAAGAAGTCAAAATTCCAAACAGAAATGCCTTAGAAGCTCAACATTGTCTTGGGATCAGATCAGTGCTGCCAGGAGCAATTGTGTCTCACATCAACATAATTTTAAGTTATCAAAACATTTAAATGCCATATTCGCTAGGTCTATGAAGTAGTTGAAGATTACCTATCCATCTGACATATGTTTCTGTAAATCTTGAGAACCTAACTAACATAACTATAGAAATGACAAGCATGGGTGACTAGCTCTGTAAGTCTCATCTACCTAAATGACCTAAGGACTAAGGCTTCACATTAACAAGATAAATAGTCTGTAAGCAGATATACCGCAAAAGGATAATGACCTCAAAATTGTGACAATACACAAAATATCTTAAACATAGGTAGAAATGTATAGTGTAATATTCAATATGACAACAGTATCCTTAATATTTATCAATATATAAAATATTTCAAACAGGAGTATAAATAAATGTATAATACATCAAGTATAATTTTGTATTTGTATCAGTATACAAATTATGTTAAATAGGAATATAAGAATAGTTTACGTTTGCAAAAAATACACCAGAATCCATATCAGTGCAAATTATACAAGGTTGATAGTTTGCCAAAACAGTTTACTAGTAGATACAATAATCTACTTTAATATATTATACCTATCCATTCTTCTTTTTTCTAAAGGATAATACTGAGTCTATATTTTATTGTTTCACCCACAACTCTGTAACCATCCATCCATAACCCTGAGAAAAATGAAAATTTTTTGTGGGAGGAGCATGATTTTCTTAGAATTTCTTGGTGTTTAGGAGACAACAGTATTTCTGTGGGATCCTGTAAGAAAGCTTGGATAGTTAGGTCTCAATAGGGCTAGGCATAGTCTGTAACCAGTCTTAGAGTAGTGGATAAGATTGTTTGAGATTCTGGATAGAAGTGTAGTATGATAGACTACTACATTTCATCTTTGAACTGTCCTGAAAAGTTTTCAGTCCAAAGCTGATCATGGAGTAATGTTCATGGGTACAGTGGCATCATTTTGGATGGAGTAGATTTGTTGTTGTGGGGGTCCCACCTTCCTTCTGGAGATTTCAGAGATTGTTATTGGAAAGAGTTAATTTTCACTGTGGAAAACGTGAACATTATTAATATCAAAATGGAAAGTTTGGATTTATGCTGGATCAAGGAGGGATTCCCAGAAAGCAAAGACAAGCATGGAGAAAAATAGAATCTTGACAACAACGGTCCCTAGCTTATTGATTTTCTTCTGTCTCATTCCAGTTGTCTCTTCCAATATGAGATATAATCTCCTAACATTTTTTTTAGCGATATGCTTGGGTTTAGAGAAGGAGAGAGCCATATTCCAACTCCAAAGCCAGCTTGGTTTATAATTGAATCAGGACCACAACTATTCTAGAGTTAAAGAGAGATAGAAGTTTGGCATTGAGATATTATGCAGTAGAGTGTATTGGTGCCAATAGGTCCTTCCTTTATATGGTAGATGTCTAGGTGTCCAAGGTCTTATGATTTTTTGAAGATAGGTATTTCTATTATCCTGTAAAGACATAAAACAGAACCCTGCCCTGACCCTCATTTATTGAGTTTTTCTTACAACTGGTAGAGTGGTCATATCAGTGGATGAGCTATTACTTCTCATCATCAAGGGGTAGCTCCTATTTGAAGCCATTTTTCTATTAGGAGATTTTCTATTCATTTTATATACCAACCACAGATTACCCTGTCCTCCTTCCTCCCAATGTGAGCATTCTCCCCCCAACCTACCCCCTTTCTAACCTCCTCCAAGGCAAAGTCTCCCCTGGGGAGTCAGCAGAGCCTGGTACATTCAGTTGAGGCAGGTCCAAACCCCTTCTCTCTGTACTAAGGCTGTGCAAAGTGTCTCACCATTGGCACTAGGCTCCAAAAAGTTGGCTCATAGACTAGGGACACGTCCCAATCCCACTGCCTGGGGGTCCCCTAAACAGTTCAAGCTAAACAACTATCTCACTTATGCAGGGGCCTAGTATAGGACCATGGGCATTCCTCAGCTCTTGGTCCACAGTTCATGTGTTTCCACTAGTTTGGCTAGTTGTCTCTGTACTTTTTCCAATCACTGTCTCAATACCTCTTGCTCATAGCATCCCTTCTTTCTCCTATCGATTGGACTCCTGGAGCTCCACCTGGGACCTGGCCTTGGATCTCAGCATCAGTCACTGGATGAGGGTTCTATGATGACAGTTAGGGTATTCAGCCATCTGATCACCAGAGTAGGCCAGCTCAAGCACCCTCTTGACCATTGCCAGTAGTCTATGGTGGAGTCATCCATGCAGATTTTTGGGAACCTCCCTAGCACTCTGCTTCTCCCTATTCTCATGGTGTCTTCATTTATCATGGTATCTCTTTCCTTGCTCTCCCACTCTATTCCCATTCCAGATTCAACTTCCCACTCTCCTAAGCTCTCATCCCCCATTCCTTGCCCTCCATTACCCCACCTCACCCCCAGTTTGCTCATGGAGATCTCATCCATTTCTCCATGCTGGGCAATTCAGGCATCCTTCCCAGGGTCCTACTTACTAGCTAGCATCCCTGGAACTATGGGTTGCAGTCGGGTTATCCTTTGCTTTAGATCTAGTATCCACTTATGAGTGAGTACATACCATGTTTGTCCTTCTGAGTCTGGGTTACCTCACTCAGGATGATATTTTCTAGTTTCATCCATTTTCCTGCATCCTCATGATGTCATTGTTTTTCTCTGCTAAGCAGTATTCCATTGTGTATATGTACCACAAGTTATTAATCCATTCCTCAATTGAGGGGAAAGTATGTTGTTTCCAGGTTCTGGCTATTATGGAAAAATGCTGCTGTAAACATAGTTGAGCATGTGTGCTTGTGGTATGATTGAGTATTCCTTGGGTATATGCCCATGAGTGGTATGGCTGGGTCTTGAGGAAGATTGATTCCCAATTTTCTGAGAAATCACCATATTGATTTCCAAAATGGCTGTACAAGTTTGCATTCCCAACAACAGGGTAGGAGTGTTCCCCTTGCTCCACATCCTCTCCAACATAAGCTGTCTTCAGTGTTTTTTACCTTAGTCATTCTGACAGATGTAAGATGGTATCTCAGAATCATTTTGATTTGCACTTCCCTGATGATTAAGGATGTTGAGCAAGTCCTTAAATGTCATTTGGCCATTTGAGATTCTTCTGCTGAGAATTCTGTTTAGCTTCATAGCCCATTTGTTTCTTTAATTTTATATAAGAGATTTTCTAGTTATGTTATATATCAGCCACAGATTCCCCTGTCCTCCCTCCTCATACTCTCCAGCCTTCCCCCCAATTTACCCCCCATTTCCACCCCCTCCAAGTCCAGGTCTCCCCTGGGGAGTCAGCAGAGCCTGGTGCATTCAATTGAGGCAGGTCCAATACCATCCTCCCTGCACAAAGGCTGAAAAAAGTGTCACAGCATAGGCCCTAGGTTCCAAAAAGCCAGCTCATGCACCAAGGACAGGTCCCTGTCCCACTGCCTGGAGGCCTCCTAAACAGTGCAAGCTAATCAACTGCCTCACATATCCAGAGTGCCTAATCCAGTTCCTTGGGGGCTACTCAGCTATTGGTTCATAGTTCATGTGTTTCTGCTAGTTTGGCTATTTGTCATTGTACTTTTTCCAATCATGGTCTCAATATCTCTTGCTCATATAATCCCTCCTTTCTCTCGTCAATTGGACTCCTGGAGCTCCACCTGGGGCCTGGCTATGGATCTCTGCATCTGCTTCCATCAGTCACTGGATGAGAGTTCTATCATGACAGTTAGGGTGTTTGACCATCTGATCACCAGAGTAGGCCAGTTCAAGCACCCTCTCGACCATTGCCAGTAGTCTATAGTGGAGTCATTTTTTGTGGATTTCTGGGGACCTCTCTAGCACTCTGCTTCTTCCTATCCCTGTGGAGTCTTCATTTATCATAGTATCTCTTTCCTTGTTCTCCCACTCTTTTCCTGATCCGGATAGGATCTCCTGCACCCCTAAGCTCTCTACCCTCAACACTTGCCCTCCATTACACCTCCCACCCCCAGTTTGCTCATGGAGATCTCATTCATTTCTCTGTCATTTGTGATCACTGTGTCTTTATTAGGGTCCTCTTTACTAGGTACTCTCCCTGGAGTTGTAAGCTGCAGTCTGGTTATCCTTTGCTTTAGATCTAGTATCCACTTATGAGTGAGTACATACCATGTTTGTCATTCTGAGACTGGGTTACCTCACTCAGAATGATATTTTTGTAGTTCCATCCATTTGCCTGCAAACCTCATGATGTCATTGTTTTTCTCTGCTGAGTAGTACTCCATTGTGTATATGTACCACATTTTATTAATCCATTCTTCAGTTGAAGGACACATAGGTTGTTTCCAAGTTCTGGCTATTAGAAATAATGCTGCTATGAACATAGTTGAGCTTGTGTGCTTGTGGTATGACTGAGCATTCCTTGGGCATATGCCCAAGAGTGATATGGCTGGGTCTTGAGGGAGATTGATTCCTAATTTTCTAAGAAAGTGCCATATTGATTTCCAAATTGGCTGTACAAGTTTGCACTCCCACCAACAGTGTAGGAGTGTTCCCCTTGCTCCACATCCTCTCCAACATAAGCTGTCTTCAGTGTTTTTGATCATAGCCATTCTGACAGATGTAAGGTGGTATCTCAGAATCATTTTGATTTGCATTTCCCTGATGATTAAGAGTGTTGAGCAATTCCTTAAATGTCTTTCAGCCACTTGAGCTTCTGTTGAGAATTCTCTGTTTAGCTCTATAGCCCATTTCTTAATTGGACTGTTAGGTATTTTGATGTCTAGTTTCTTGAGTTCTTTTTATATTCTGGATATCAGCCCTCTGTCAGATGTGGGGTTGGTGAAGATCTTTTTCCATTCTTTAGGCTGTAGTTTTGTCTTATTGACCATGTCCTTTGCCCTAAAAAAGCTTCTCAGATTCAAGATATCCCATTTATTAATTGTTTCTCTCAGTGTCTGTGCTACTGGTGTTATATTTAGGAAGTGGTCTCTGGTGCCAATGCATTCAAGACTACTTCCTGCTTTCTCTTCTATGAGGTTCAGAGTAACTGGATTAATGCTAAGTCTTTGATCCACTTGGACTTAGGTTTTGTGCATGGTGACAGATACGGATCTATTTACAATCTTCTTCATGTTGACATCCAGTTATACAGGTTCCATTTGTTAAAGATGCTTTTTTTTCCCAATTGTACAGTTTTGGCTTTTTTGTCAAAAATTAGGTGTTCATACATATGCAGATTAATATCAGGGTCTTCAGTTCAGTTCCATTGGTCCACATATCAGTTTTTATGCCCGTACCAAGTTGTTTTTTAATACTGTAGCTCTATAGTAGAACTTGAAGTCAGGGATCGTGATACCTCCAGAGGTTGTTTTATTGTACAGGATTCTTTTGGCTATCCTGGGTTTTTGTTTTTCCATATGAAGTTGAGTATTGTTCTTTCCAAGTCTGTGAAGAATTGTGTTGGGATTTTGATGTGGATTGCATTGAATCTGTATACTGTTTTTGGTAATTTTCCATTTTTACTATGTTAATCCTAGTGGAAGAACAAGGAAAGAGATACCATGATAAATGAAGACCCCATAGGAATAGGAAGAAGCAGAGTGATAAACATAGGATAGGTATCCATGAGCATGGGAGCTCTTTCCATTTTCTGTCATTTTTAATTTCTTTCTTCAAAGACTTAAAGTTCTTGTCATACAAGTCCTTTGCTTGCTTAGTTGGAGTTACCCCAGGTTATTTTATATTATTTGTGGCTATTGTGAAGGGTGATGTTTCTCTGATTTCTTTCTCAGCCTGTCTGTAATTTGTATATAGGAGGGCTACTATTTTTTTTAGTTAATCTTGCATCCTGCTATATTACTGAAGGTGTTTATAAGCTGTATGAGTTCCTTGGTCGAATTTTTGGGGTCACTTATGTATACTACCATGTCATCTGCAAATAGTGAAAGCTTGACTTCTTTCTTTCCAATTTAATCCCCTTGGTCTCCTTATGTTGTCTTATTGCTCTGGCTGCAACTTCAAGTACTATATTGAATAAGTATGGAGAGAGTGGACAGCCTTGCCTCATTCCTGATTTTAGTGGAACCACTTTGAGTTTCTCTCCATTTACTTTGATGTTGGCTGTTGGCTTGCTGTAAATTGCCTTTATTATGTTTAGGTATGTTCTCTCTATTCTTGATCTCTTCAAGACCTTTATCATGAAGGGGGTCTTGGATTTTGTCAAAGGCCTTTTCAGCATCTAGGGAGATGATCATGTGGTTTTTTTCTTTCAGTTTGTTTACATGGTGTATTACATTGACAGACGTTCATATGTTGAACCAACCTTGCATCTCTGGGATGAAGCCTACTTGATTATGGTGGATAATTGTTTTGATATGTCCTTGGAGTCTGGTTGCCAATATTTTATTGATTATTTTTGCATTAATGTTCATGAGGGAGATTGGTCTGAATTCTCTTTCTTTGTTGCATCTTTGTTTGGCTTGAGAATCAGAGTAATTTTAGCATCATAGAAGGAGTTTGATAACATTCCTTCTGTTTCTATTGTGTGGAACAATTTAAAGAGTATTGGTATTATCTCTTCTTTGAAGATCTGGTAGAATTCTGCATTGAAACTATCTGGTCCTGGGCTTTTTTTGGTTGGGAAACTTTTAATGACTGTTTCTACTTTCCTAGGGGTTATTGTTTTATTTAAATAGTTTATCTGGTCTTGATTTAACTTAGGTATGTGGATCCTATCCAGAAAATTATCCATTTCTTTTAGATTTTCCAGTTTCGTGGAGTACAGGTTTTTGAAGTATGACCTGATGATTCTCTGGATTTCCTCTTTGTTAGTTGTTATGTCTCCCTTTTCATTTCTGATTTTGATAATTTGGATGCCCTTTTTCTGTCTTTTGGTTAGTTTGGAAAAGGGCTTGTCTATCTTGTTGATTTTCTCAAAGAACCAACTCTTTGTTTCATTAAATCTTTGTATTGTTCTCTTTGTTTCTATTTTATTGATTTCAGTTCTCAATTTGATTATTTCCTGGCGTCTATTACTCCTGGGTGACTTTGCGTCTTCTTGTTATACAGCTTTCAGGTGTGCTGTTAAGTCACAACTGTGAGATTTCTCCAACTTCTTTATGTGGGCATTAAGTGCTATAAATTTTCCTCTTAGCACTACTTTCATAGAGTCCCATACGTTTGGGTATGTGGTATTTTCATTGATCTCTTGAAAGTCTTTAATTTCTTTATTTCTTCCTTGACCCATTGGTGATTCAGTTGAGCATTATTCAGTTTCCATGGGATTTTAGGTTTCTGTAATTTTTGTTGTTGTTGAAATCTAACTTTAAACCATGGTGGTCTTATAGAATATGTGAGGTTATTACTATTTTTTTTTTGTATCTGTTGAGATTTGCTTTGTGACTAAGTATGTGGTATATTTTAGAGAAGATTCCATGGGGTGCTGAGAAGAAGCTATATTCTTTTTTCTTAGGATGGAATGTTCTGTACATATCAATTAAGTCCTTTTGAGTTAGAACATCAGTTAAGCCCCTTATTTCTCTGTCAAGTTTCAATTGGGCAGATCTGTCCAGTGGTGAGTGTGGAGTGTTTAACGCTCCCACTATTAATGTGTGATTTAAGCTTTAGTAATGTTTCTTTTACATATGTGGGTGCCCTTATATTTGGAGCATAAATGTTCAGAATTTAAACTTCACACTGGTGGATCTTTCCTGTGATGAGTATGTAATGTCCTTCTCAATTTCTTTTGATTGATTTTAGTTTGAAGTCTATTTTGTTGGATATTAAGGATAGATACACCAGCTTGCTTCTTAAGACCATTTGATTGGAAAGGCTTTTCCCAGTCTTTTACTTTGCGGTAGTGCCTATCTTTAAAGTTGAGGTGTCTTTCTTGTATGCAGTAGAAAGATGGGCCCTACTTTCATATCCATTCTGTTAGCCTGTGTCTTTTTATAGGTGAATTAAGTCCATTGATATTAATGGATGTTAATGACCAGTGATTGGTAATTCTTGTTATATTTTGGTGGTAGTATGTGCATATTTCTCTTTTTGGGATTTACTGCTGTGTGGTTATCTGTTGCCTGTGTTTTTGTGGGTGTATCTGACTTCTTTAGGTTGGAATTTTCCTTTTAGTGCTTTCTGTAGGGATGGATTTGTGGATAGGTACTGTTTAAATCTTGTTTTGTCTTGGAATGTCTTGTTCACTCCATCTATTTTGATTGAAAGTTTTACCGGGTATATTAGTTTAGGCTGTCATCCATGGTCTCTTAGTATCTGCATTACATCTCTCCAGGTTCTTCTGGCTTTCAAAGTCTCCATTGAGAAGTCAAGCGTTATTCTTATAGGTCTGCCTTTATCAGTCACTTGACCTTTTTCCTTTGCTGCTCTTAATATTCATTCTTTATTCTGTATGTTTAGTTGTTTAATTGTTATGTGGTGAGGGGACTTTTTTGAAGGATCTAGTTTGGTGTTCTATAGACTTCTTTTATCTTCATAGGTATTTCCTTCTTTAAGTTGGGAAAGTTTTCTTCTATGTTTTTGTTGGAAAATATTTTCTGTGCTTTTAAGTTGGTATTCTTCTCCTTCTTTTATCCCTATTATTCTTAGGTTTGGCCTTTTCATGGTGATCCAGATTTCCTGGACATTTAGTGTTAGGACTTTTTTGTCTTTGGTATTTTCTTTGAATGACGAATCTATTTACTCTATTCTATACTCTACACCAGAGATTCTCTCTTCCATCTCTTGTATTCTGTTATGTGTTTCCTGTTCATTTACTCTGATTTTCTGTTTCCAGCATTTCCTATGTTTGTGTCTTCTTCATTGTTTCTATTTCCCTTTTCAGGTCTTGAACCTGTTTCATTCACATGTTTAATTGCTTTTTCATGATTTTCTTTGCTTTCTTTAAGGGATTTGTTGATCTTTTCCCCATTTTTTGTTTGTCTTTTCCTCAATTTCTTTAAAGGAAATTTTCATTTGCTGTTTAAAGACATCTAATATTTTCAGGAAGTTATTTTTAATGTCACTTTCTTCTGCTTCTACATTGTGATGTTCAGAACTTGCTGCTGTAGAAGGACTGGGTTCTCATGATGCCATATTGCTCTTTATGTTGTTGTATGTATTTTTGCACTCGCATCTACCCATTTCTTCCTCCAATCGGTGCAAGAGGTACCTGTGTCTGAGTGAGCTGCTATTAGTTCAATCTGAGCTTGCTGTTTCTGTATCTCAGGGGGCCCCTCTGGATCCAATCTTAGCTTTTGGTCTAATTGGAGCTGGCAGATTCTCTATCTCTGGGAGCTGCCCTTGGTCCAATCCAAGCTAGCTGATTCTGTGACTCATGAAGACACTCTTGGTATTATCAGGGCTTTTTCCAGTCAGAGCTGACAGATTCTGTGTCTCAGGAAGCCTCTCTTGTTCCAATGAGAGCTGGTGGATTTTGTGTCTCAGAAGTTACTCTTGGTCCAATGAGTACTGGTGGTTTGGTTTCCACGTCTCAGGAAGTTACTGGAGCCACAGGAGGATAGTTACTGTGGTAGGGCATTGGACTTGTAGATTGCAGGGTCTGATGGGGGATTTTAGTGGGAGGGCCTTCCTGTAGGGGTTTTCCCTGCTGGCTGGCAACTGGGGAAGAGTTGGATGAGGGTTCCTGGGGACTGGCTATGTCCCAGGACCTGGGTTGCAGAGGCAGGACTCTCTGGGTGGGAGAGGAGTCACTCACCTCTTGGTCCAATGAGAGCTGGTGGTTTGATTTCCATGTCTCAGGAAGTTACTGGGGTCCCAGGCAAATGAGTTTTGTGGTAGGGCATGGAACTTGTAGATTTCAGAATCCAATGGGGGATTTTGGTGGGGGTTTTCCTGCAGGAGTTTTGCCTGATGCCAGGCAACTGGGACAGAATTGGGTGGGAGTTCCCAGGGACTGGTTATGTCCCAGGATCTGGGTCCTAGAGTCAAAGCCAATTTTCATCAATTTTATTGGTATCCATATTTTTTTCTCTCTCACAGAAACAAAAGCAAAACCCTTTCTGCAACATAGAATGTATCCTGTTTTCCATTCTGAGGTGAATACATCTTTGAAGTAAACAGGTTGTTTTAGTTCAGAAGTTTTTTCTGTTGTCCAGTGTCTCTCCATAGCTGTTATTCCTTTCTTATCAGCATTGAGAAAATTCAAGGTTATTAAAGCATTACATACTCTATTTATAGGAGTCATTGCTACCTATTTCTGTTTATTTATCATATCCTTTAGAATTCAATTGGATCTTTTTATGACTGCTTTGCCTGTGAGATTGTGTGATAACCTGTAACTTGCTTTATAATGTAATAAGCAAAAAACTGTCTCACTTTATTTGAGACATATACTGGAACTTGTCAGTCTTAATTTGTACAGATATTATCATGATGGCCATAACTTCTAATAGGTGTGAAATCACAGAGTCAACTTTTTTAGAACTCACAGGAGTTGTCCATTGAAATCCTGAGGTGTCAATGGTATTGTGTATACATTTTAATTTTCCAAATTCTGCACAATGAACCACATTCATCTGCCATATTTTATTTCTTTGTATACCTTTAGGAATACTTCCTGGAGTAATGGAGTTTGGTTACAGAAGGAACAAATAGGACATTATTATTTTTTTTTACAATTTCCTTGGCTTGTTGCCAAGTGATGGAAAAGTCCTTTTTCAAACCTTTGCTATCTACATGGTGTTCTTATGAAATTCTGAGGCTTCTAGAACATTACCTATTAATAAATCAATTAACCAATCAATTGCTTTGTTACCTTGTGCTAGAGGACCTGGCAAGCCCATATGGGATCTGATGTGTTTTATATATATAGGATGTTCCCTATTTCTGATAATTTCTTGCAATTGTATAAATAGTGAAGTTAATTTTGTATTATCAGGAATAAATTCAGCAGTTTCAATATGTAAAACAACTCTCTCTGCATATTGAGAGTCAGTAACTAAATTGAGAGGTTCCGAGAAATCCACTAGTACCATAAGAATGTCATACAGTTCTGCCTTTTGTACAGAATTGTAGGGGCTTTAACCACTTTACTCAGATCTCCTGATTTATATCCTGCCTTTCCTGATTTATTTACATCAATATAGAATGTGGGGACTCCAGAGATTGGATTTTGCCATACAATGTGAGGAAAGTCCCATTCATTTCTTTTTATGAATTCTATTCTCTTGCTTTTGGGTTAGCAATTGTTAATCTCTCCCAAAAAGTTACTACAGGCTCTTTGCCAGTATTCATTATCTTTACATAAACAGGAAATTTTCTTATTAGTTAAAGATACTACAAATACTGCTAGGTCCATCCCTGTCAGCTAATAAAACATTAATTTTCCTTTTAGAATCAAATCAGAGATGTTGTCTACATATGTCTTTAGCTTCTTACTCAGTTTACATGGTAGAAATATCCATGCTAATATAATATCTTCCCTCTGCATCAAAATCCCCATAAAGAAGTGTCTTGAGGAGAATATGACCAGAATGCAGTTAAATTTTGGATTCACACAATCCACATGTGCCTCTTGTATTTTCTTTTCTACTAGAACCAATCCCTTTACAGCTTCAGCTGATAATTCTCTTGGACTGTTTAAGTCCTTGTCCTCTTTTAGCATATTGTCCAAAATTACTAGTCCATCTTTAGGTATTCCAATGATGGTCTGTAAGTTGGAAATGGTTCCCAACAATTTTTAAAAATCATTAAGAGTCTGCAAATGCCCTCTCCTGAGTTGTAACTTCTGGGGTCTAATTTTTTGTAAATCTATCTTATATCCTAAGAAATTAATGGAATTTTCTCTTTGCATTTTTTTCAGGAGCAATTTGTAGTCTCCAGTGAGGCAAAACTTTCTTTACATCTTCAAACATGTTTTCTAAGATATCTAACTTTGGATCAGCTAAGAAAATATCATACATATAATGGTAGATTATAGATTGTGGAAATTTTCCATGAATTATTTCCAACAGATTTTTGTGTAAAATATTGGCACATGGTAGGGCTCTTTAACATTCTCTGTGGGAGGACCTTCCATTGATATCTTTTGACTTGCTGGGAACTATTATAAGTAGGTACTGTGAAGGTAAAATTTTTCTCTATCCTTTTTCTGTAGAGGTATGGTAAAGAAACAGTCATTTAATTCAATAACTATAATAGGCCATTCTTTAGGAAACAGAGAGGGCAAGGGTATCTCATTCTGTAATGAGCCCATAGGCTGAATTACTTTATTTATGGCTCTCAGATCTGTCAGCATTCTCAATTTACCAGATTTCTTTTTAATAGCAAATACAGGAGAATTCCAAGGGCTGACAGATTCTTCAATGTGTTGAGCATTTAACTGCTCCTGAACCAACCATTCTAAAGCTTGTAGTTTCTCTTGTATCATAGGTCATTGTCCAACCCAGACAGTTTTATCCATTAGCCATTTTAAAGGTAGGGTTGTTGGTACTTCTGAGAGTTCAATGGCAGTTGTGCTCTGTTTATATACAGCCTGAATGGTATCTTTTTTATGATATCTTATAATATTATTCTCAGAAATGTGAACTGATCTATATTCCACTCTTGAAATTGGAGGAATTTTAATCTGAATATTCCATTGCTGCAACAGATCTCAACCCCAGAGATTCACTGCTATATCTGCCACATATGTCTTCAGTCTTTCTCTCTGTTCTTCTGGCCCTATGCATTCAACCCATCTTGAACTTTGTTTTACCTGAGATAGGGTTCCAATCCCTAGAAATTAGACATCTACCTCTTGAAGAGGCCAGTTCTGATGCCATGATTTTGTTGTAATTATAGTCACATCCACACCTGTGCCCACCAATCCTTCAAAGACACTTTTATTAATTCAAACTTTAAGTTTTGGTCTTTGTTCATTTATGGAAGTCTGTCAAAATATTTGTTTTATGGAGTTTTCTGAAATTTTTGATCTATCTGTCAAAGTTGTTCTAACATCCAGTGTGGTATCATTCTTTACATTAGGCACTGGGTTATTTAGTTGTCCTGGGGAGGAATTTACTCTACAGTGATTGAAAATGTTTGGGCCATGTTTGATTTGGGGCCCATCAAGAGGCCCCCAAGGCATTTCCCACTGGTAAAGGATTGTCTTGTATGTTTCTTGTTGATCTGCATTCATTGGTCCAATGTCAGCCTTTGCTGCATCTTCTGCATAATGCAGAAGTTTGGGATCTCCTGTTTGGGTTATTTCTAGAAGAAGCATCGCTTCTAAGAGCACCCTGTGTACAATTTCTTCTTATATGACATGGTGTATTACAGTTAAAACATTTGTTACCTTGATGCCTCCTCCTGCCTTTGGAAATTGCCTCATTACCATAGTTAAGAGATTCAACACCATTTGTATGCTGAATCCATTCTTCCAAAGACACTGACCCAACCTTTAATGGTGTAAGTACTCTTTTGCATTCAGTATTAGCTTTATCAAAAGTCAAAGATTGAGTTGATACTTATCTTATTTGTGGTGTCACCTGCAACTACAGGCTGCAGTGATCTTTCCTTCCCCTCTCTCATCCATGGGAAAATGTTTTCATTCCCTCTCTTTCTCTCTTGGGATATATCTCTGAAAACCTCCTGCTTCTACACCTGGCACTTGACCTGAAAGGCCCTAATTTTATTTGTTTTTGTAATCAAATTTGGCTTCAATATCCCTTAGATAATAAATACAAAGGGCTGCCTAATGGCACCCTAGATCCTAATATTATTTGGGACCTTTACAAATACTATAAGCAATCAGGAAATGGAAAGTGATTCCCCATTCCCCCATTTCTCTCTTCTCTGCTCTAAGCCCTGTTTGTTTTTGTCTAATCTCCCCCACATATACTGTGTAAATATTCTGTCTTTTAAGTTACCATTAATGGATCTGCAAGTTTGTTGTAAAGTGGGAGCCAGGAGCAGAACTAGTGTGAGGGGGAGAAAGCAAAGGAGTAGGCCAGCTGCAACATGCACACAACCTACACACAGTCTTTACTGGCTGATACTTCTCGCAGCTCTTTCCTGCAGCATTCTATTTCTATTGCCAGGTGTAGTGGTATTTTCTCTGCCCATGACCTTGGTCTGTAGGGCCCTAATGAGTGGTGCTTCTTTGCCATTATATATGACCTCTTAGAAAGAAAAGGAGAAGGGTCACATGCCCCTTCTTCTTGCTTCCTGTGAGGTGGATTCACTTCCAGTCAGATCAGAGGATGACTTCAGCTGTCTACTCCATTTGGTTTTTGTGAGGGCATTTCCTCAAATGTACATCTTAATAAATCCCTATTACCCATTAAATAAACTCACATGGATTGAGCATAATAAGTGATGCCCATATGACAAAGAGACACCACATTCCCTGTGGCTCCTGCCCATAGCATCCATGGCAGTAGTGGCAGATTTGCTCGGAGACTCATGTGATAACTGCAAGACTACCTTGCTAGCACCCTCAAGCAACTTAGTTCAAACTATATGGGTCTGATCTCCATGTGCCCCCACTGGAGCAACTCATATAACCAAACTATAATGCATGCGGGCAGCTGCTGGAGAATTTCTCTGCCCTTCAGAGCCTAAGTGACACCCTGCCCCCGCCCTGGGTACTGCCTGACCACTGCTACACATAGAGCACCACTTCAGAGAGAAAAGTATCTGTGCTAGGCACCTTTCTAGTTCTGTGCTTGTAGCAGCTGGAATGGGTCACAGATGCCTCATTAGAGACTACCAGCACACTGTTCCTTTACTTTTAAAACTGTTTGGTAGCTGCTGTGAACTCCAAATTTTGAAACTCCTGCTGCTGCTACCATTTTGTGTACTGCCGCCATTTTGTGTGCAGCCACTACAGAGTGCAACACGCAGCCAGTCTCACAGAGTGCCTGCAGGGTGCCAGGCAGTGCTTCTAATTGTTCTTTCTGTGAATTGTCTCATCTGTTGTGCTGAGGCTTCAAGGGAGCCTGTTGGAGCTTTTGAAAGGGCTTAGTAATGGAAGTGAGAAGGGGTTCATGTGAGGGGCCAAGGGCTGCCTCATATAAGGGGTGGGTAAGGAAGGAAAAAGAGGAGATCCGAGAACACAAGAAGACAGCTATTCCTAGGAACCACAAAGTCTCTTCTTTAGTATAGGGGACTTCAAGACACTGGATTAGGTGTTCTCTATCCAAGGTAATGGCTTTCTGCATTTAGGTAATGGTTAGTCCCAAGTAGGTGACCTGAGGAGTTGATAGTTGGACCTTGGAGGGTCAGACTCTATAGCCCTGGCTGGACAAGAAATTTAGAAGAGCAGAGGTGTTAGTATGGCTAATTTGTAGGGATGAATTGCAGAGGAGGTCATCTACCTACTATTTGAGGAGAGACAGAGAGTAGACTGGAAACCAGGGCCTTGCTGAACAGATGTGGGTTGTTCTGGAACTCCTGAGGTCCAAGTGATCTATGTAGAGAGGTGGTTCTCAGCATCAGTCTAGGTGAAACAAAAATGTTTCATGACCAAGTGCTGAGAGGGATAGAGAAGAAAGCACCCTTGAGATCCAAAACTGAGAAATGGGAAGTCATTCAGGGGATAGTGGAAAGGGGTGTGTAAGTGCTAGGCACAACAAGGTGGAGTGGAACCACTTCAGAGTTAATGAGCTGGAGGTCTTGAATCAGGTGGTATGTCCCATTGGGCTTTTTAATTTCAACAATGGGGTGTTAAAGGGAACAGTTGTGGGATGAAGTAGTTGTTTTTCCTTAGGAGGGAAGAAATAATAGGTTGAAGTTGCCTGAGACTGTGAAGTGAGAGTAGGTACTGGGCTTTGGCAATATATCAGTAAGGTCCTGTAACTGGAAGATAATGAGGGAATTGTGCTTAGCTACAGAGGGGTTTGAGGTATCCCAGACTTAGGGGTCCACCTGGGAGGCTGGCAGAGGAAATGATGTGTCAGAATGAATAGAATGGATGACTAGGAGGAGGAGAGGGCCTTCTGGTGAGTCTTGGTTCAAGTGAATGGGGAGAGCAAAAGAAATAGAGTACCACCTTTCACTTAGCTGATAGCTGGCAAAAGTTCTGAAGGTCCCGTATAAAATTGAGATCTAGGATACCAGTAGGTGGCCACTTCGATTGATTATCTAAGGGGTATTGGGACCAAATCTGACTGAAAAGGCAGAAAAGTTTAGAAGCCCTTAAGTTGGGTGCTAAGTGTAGAGGTTTGAGGTTTTCCAAGAGGCATCCCTGTGGGGAGGTTGGACTTACGGTGCTAGGCACAGTTCCCATGAGTTAGGTAGAGAAATAAGATTCAAAGGCCTGGAATTCCCATTGCTCCAGAATTCAGGGAGGATCAGATTGAGGAGGTACAAGCTGCTCAGTGCATCATCAGCAAAGAACGTGGGCCAAGGGCTCTGAGTCTGAGAGACATGTGGTCACCTGGTATCAAGACTTGCCAATGGGGCCAAAAGACAAGAAACCATGCTCATGAGACGAAGCCTCACTCATGGGAACTGGTCAGTGGTGATTGTCAGGGAATGAGGTCAGTTGTAGCCTTGAGAACCATGGTTGGGTGGTCTCCTACCTGCAAGTACACCAGAGGGGTGCCTGATGCTCAGCAGTCACTCCCACAGGTCCAAGGAAGCATTTATGTCAACCCAGAGAAGGGGAACTTACCAGTTGTTGCTGGTGTTGGATGGAGAGCTCAGTGATCTGTTAGGTGGAAAAGTGAGGCTGTTGTATGTGGACTGGGTCCAGGGTCTGAGCATGTCTCAGACTGCCTGTGGGCAGGAGGGACTGCCAGGAGAGCCTGCCAAGCATCATGGAACCAATGCTGTAGTTTATGGGGCTGTGGGAAGGAAGTGGAAAGAAGAGAGTCCCACAATACAACAGAACTCATGTGGAAGGTTTATTGGGGAAGGGTAAGAGGAAGAGGGTTCAGAGGCTGTCCTCTGGGGGAGAAGTGGTGGAGAAAGAGAGAGAGATGGAGAGGGGCTTGCCTTTTATAAGGGAATTTAGCACATGCACATAGCGAGTGGCTGTAGTTGATGACTTATCCTGTCAGAACCCTGATGGGAAGCCAGTGTAGATGTCTGAGTGCTAACAAGCAAATGTGCACAGGGAATGCTCCCAGTGGCTGCAGCTGAGGACCATGAGGGCAGGCCAGGATAATACCTGAATGCTAACAAAGATGATTTTAAAAAATGAGGTATCAGGGCCTCCCTTTCTTAGAAAAGTTAGCTCATGCATGGCCACTGTGGTGTCATATGACCAAGGGAAAAAAGAATATCAAGATTAGACATATAATTAAATTCTATAAAGATATAAAATGTAGACATTTTATATGCCAGAAATTGAATAATAACTGCAACAACTTTAATCTGACCATTAAGAGTCAATAATACACTGCTCAAGCATGGCAATCTGCCTGAGCTAGCTTTTTTCTCTCTAGTGTCCTCGAAGCCACAAGAGCTGTCAGCCTGAAAATGAATGGACTGCTTTATTCTAAGTTCTTAAAAATTGGATTATGGGGTTGATGAATAAAAATGATGATAAAAGATAACTCTGTTTTGTCATAGTTTATCAATGATGTTGACTAAAAGATATGCAAGAGGATATGAAACACGTGTCCAAAACCAAAAAAGATATGATCTGTATTTTGGAACAACAATCTATCCCTGTTTACAAAATTCTGTATTAATACAGAAGCATGCTGACTGCTAATCAGTCAGGGTGCAAGATTGTCATCACCACTAATGGCCTGACCTTTTCCCTCACCAACTCCTGCCTTCCTCTCTGGGACCTGGCCATTGCTGGGGCTGCCCCCTCACCCCAGCACACGATGCCCTCTTACATTCTTCCCACTCAACCTTCCAAAATGTTCTCTCAGTCTTGGGGTGGGAGTTGGGAGATGGAGATATTATAAACATCCATTTAATGTTGAACACTCACAGTTGTTTGATTTCAACACATGGACAGATTATAAGGCTCTGTGTTAACTGCTGTCCACTGAAAGCAGAAGCTTCTCTGACCAAGGTTAGATTGGCACAGATCTATACTTAGAATCAAGTTTTACAACATGATGATTTAGCAGGTTTCCTATAGGCCCGTGGGTATAGTGTCACGCATGCATGTTTTGTGTTTTGATCTTGGCATATGTGCGAAGTAGTAGGGGGCCATTGGCCATTTGGTTACATTAAGAAATGGAATGGTAGAAAATAAGCAAAACAAAAGTAGAGAGGGAGAATATTGGGAACAGAATATTTTAAGAAGGTAAGTATGTGGAGGAACTCAAAAAAATAAGATGGTATGGAAGGATTGAACAAAATGAAAAGTATACAAAAAAAGACATATAGAAACCTAGTATCCTGCAACACAATTAAAACTATATTTGGATAGAATGAAAGAACATGCATGATATGAAAGAAGAGAGTGAATATGCAGGGTTAAAATTTTAAGTGGGGATAAGAGTGTGGGGATGAGGGGAAGAATGGCTAGGGACAGGTCAACTGGAACTAATGATGCATGAAAAAGCCATGTGAAAACGTACTAGTTTGTAAACTAACTAAAAACACAGGTTCTAAAAGAGATTTGACTGTAGATTACCCACATGGATGGAAATGCTTCCCTCCTCCCAGATACATGAATTGTTGAACAACAATCATAATGCCAGGCATGGGTTGCTACTCCGAGTTATTGCTCAGGGAGGCTACCAGACATCTCCAAGACAAATCACAGGTGATTTCCATTGCTCTTGGTTACCCATCAGTCTGGCTGATAAGACCCTATTACTAAAGACTCCATACACTTTGATTGTAGGACATAGAGAAATCAAGCTCAGAAGCCAGGTGCAGTGGTACATGCCTTTAATCCCAGCACTTGGTATTACTAGAGGTAGTACTAGAGGTAGAAGCAGCTGGATCTCTGTGAGTTCAAGGCCAGCTTGGTATACAAAGTAAGTTCCATGGCAGCCAGGACTGTTACAGAGAAACTCTGTCTTGAAAGAAAAAAAAAGACACTTAGATAAAACAACCTTGAACTACCAGAAATTTCTGGCTATCTTTCATAGGCTGCTGGAGGAAAAAAGACATGAATGGTCTTATCCTGTACTTGATCCTGCATGCTGCAATACTGACCTGGCAGGCAAGATGTGGCCACTGGTGTAATATTGACATGACTGTACAGAGGTGACCGACAGATTGCTGGTTAGTTTTGAGGCCTGTTTCAAGTGTACTTTTCTATTTGTTCATTCACATCAGAGCATTTCAGACAGGTTCTATCTCCTAGGAGTGTACTTTCTTGCCAGCTAAGCAATAAATGATAAGCCTGTGTGTAAACTTTTGTTGCCCTCAGGAGAAAATATTCCATGTGTTCAAAATGCAGTAGTTTTAACGCAGACTGATAGATCCAGATGAAGCTTCCCATCATGTTCAGGGTCCCATCTGTATTTCAAGTGTGTGTGTAGCCCTTGCTTTTCATCATATAGAAATGTTCCTAGGGATCACCAACAGAATATATCAGCATTTTTCAAGGAATCTGATTAATTTCAAAACTTGTGCTTTTATTTTTGCCAAGAATTTTTGACTCATCCAGTTCTTGGCAAGCACCTCCTGGATCTTAGCACACAAAACCATTTCAATCCAGAGAGGAGAGAGCTCCTATTCTGATTGTATATGCTTTTAAAATTAAAAGTTCAATTATTTTCACTTAATATATTCACTCTCCTTCTTAGGATTTTAATCTGATTGGGACAGAGATAATAGTTATTGATCTTATGGTATCCACAGAACATTTTTAATGAAGGTGCCGAATTTGATTTCTTAAGTGATTTTTTTGGTTATAATTTTTTCTTCTTTGGTATACTTTATTTAAAAGTTGTCATAATATATGTAGTTGTTATGCAGTACCATTTTATACTTCAAATGGAAAGCTTCAAAGCCATGCTTTCCAATTTTTAATTTTCCTATTTTAAATAACTAAATGTAGCAATGAGTTTAGTGCAGCTGTTCAAAAATGAATCTGACTTAACCAAATAAGAGATTATTTTCCCTCATAAAGCATAAAGACCATGTGGGGTTTACCCAGAGCTTGTGGGATAGCTCCATAATGTGAGTATAAAACTCCCATACTTGGCTCTATCACCTTTAGAGGTAGAACATCTTTCTTGCTCTGAAGTAAGGTATTGGTACTCTGCTATCATCAGTCTCGAGAAAGAAAGGAGAAGAAAGAAAATATCTTAGCCAAACATTCTGCTCCTATTAAAGATCTTGCATTGTTCTAACATTCTTACCTTCACCCTAATGACTTATGATTTCACCCTCAATAAGGTCAATTTCCAAGCAGCTAGGATGCCAGGGAATGAATATTCAGATGGGTACATTGCATCTCTAAAATAAAATCAAGCCACATAAGAAAATTATGTTAAGTGGGTAGCTAACAGTTGTTGAGACGTACAGAAACAGTAAATAATTTTAGGATTATCATTAGTGAATAGCAGTGTGTGCACACATACTCATCTTTCACCTCTTGGAATATAGATGATATAGACAAATAGTGATGGCAAATACTGTGTAGCTATATGGTGCCCACTTGTTGATAGGAAGCTAAGTGTCAAATGAGAAAACATTGACTCTCTGTGGTTACAAATCCCATGATAATAGTCACATTTCCAGGGGCAGTACTGAGACATTTGTCCTTGTCATGTGTGCAAGACATGGACCCTTGTTTAAATGCAGTGCTGCATAGTGCAGGTTGTTTAGACAAAAGAGCAGATGAGTTCATGAAATCAAATGGCATGGGTTCATCGCAGCTTTTATAATTCATTTGTTGTAAGCCAATTTCTTGCTTATTTGACATATGAACTCCATTAGAATGTTAAAGGCATAGTCTGTAAAGAAGTGTCCCCATGTTTTCTTTCTGGAAACATGCCCTCTTTTTATTAGGTAGTGGGATAGTTGCTTCCTGCTGAGGCTTTTTTTTTCCTTTCTTTTTTTTTATTAAGAGATTTTTTTTCTATTCATTTTACATATCAACCACAGATTTCCTTGTCCTTCCTCCTCCCACCTCCCAGCCTTCCCTCCCCCAACCCACCCCTCATTCCCACCTCCTCAAGGCAAGTTCTCCCACGGGGAGTCATCAGAGCCTGGTACATTCAGTTGAGGCAGGTCCAAGACCCTCCTCCCTGCACCAAGGCTGTGCAAAGTGTCACACCATAGGCACTAGGCTCATGCACTAGGGACAGGTCCCGGTCTCACTGCCTGGGGGTGCAGCTGGAGAGTTTTTCTCTCCGGGTCCCACAATTCCCGCCAGTCCTGGAGTCCACTTATAAAATAAACACACAGACTCTTACATTATTTAAACTGCTTGGCCATTAGCTCAGGCCTATCATTGTCTAGCTCTTACTCTTATATTTAGCCCATTTCTATTAATCTTTACTTTGCCATGTAGCTCGTGGCTTACCGGTACTTTACATCTTCCTTCTCCTCGCGGCAGCTCCAGGCAGTCTCTTCCTCCCTTCCTGTTCCCTCAATTCTCCTCTCTGTTAGTCCTGCCTATACTTCCTGTCTGACTACTGGCCAATCAGTGCTTTATTAACATATTTGTCATACAGAACATCCCACAGCATGGGGGCCCCCTAAATAGTTCGAACTAAACAACTGTCTCACTTATCCAGGGGGCCTAGTCCAGTACCATGGGGGCTCCTCAGCTATTGGTCCACAGTTCATGTGTTTCCACTAGTTTGGCTAGTTGTCTCTGTACTTTTTCCAATCATGGTCTCGATCTCTCTTGCTCATAGAATCCCTCCTCTCTCTCGTCAATTGGACTCCTGGAGCTCTGCCTGGGTCCCGGCCATTGATCTCTGCATCTGCTTCCATCAGTCACTAGATGGGGGTTCTATGATGACAGTTAGGGTATTCAGTCATCTGATCACCAGAGTAGGCCAGCTCAGGCACCCTCTTGACCATTGCTAGTAGTCTATGGTGGAGTCACCTTTGTGGATTCCTGGGAACCTCCTTAGCACTCTGTTTCTCCCTATTCCCATGGTGCCTTCATTTATCATGGTATCTCCTTCCTTGTTCTCCCACTTTGTTCTCGTTCTGGCTCAAACCTCCTGCTCCCCTAAGCTTTCATTTCCCCGTCCCTTGCCCTCCATTACCCCTCCTCACCCCCAAGTTGCTGAGGCTTTTTTAAAGAAAGAACATTTCTCTACCTTCTTTCACTGAAAATGATGGCAGTTTTATTATTGGGATCTCAATGTTTCTTAGCTAGGAAAAATGAGTTTCTTTTATAAAAAAAAATGATTTCTTGCTATACTTAGGGTTAGCTAATTGTCCAAATCCAACAAAATCTTTCAGGACATATCAACCTCACAATAACAATTTTGTGTGATTCTTTTCACATTATTATAATTCTTTTTCACCCAAGTTAGTTTAAACTAGTTTCACCAAATTCTGTTGTGACATACAAATGCTTGTGATACATGCTTCATTTTACAGAGAGCTTGTCTTATATCATATAATAAACATGATTTATTTGTGTTCAAAATGAAGAAAAGGTTCATATTAATTTAAGAACGTGTGACATAGCACTTTTCCAGACTTGTTTGGATGATTGCAGAATAAACAAAAGCATGCCAACCCAGTTGCTTATTATCTATCCCACTTCTCCTATCTGCCATGCTTCTCTTGCCTGATTGCAGGTATTGTTTCTAGTTTTTTCATGGGCCAGACTCCCAGGTTTCTAAAATCTTCATCTTCCATCAGAACTCCTACAAGAGTCACTCCTTCCAAGGCCATGACCCCTTGTGTAGTAGGACAGACCCATAGGGTCAAGGAAATAGGCTCAAACCAGTTGCCAAGGCATGCACATAATGTACTTCCTTATAAGCCAACCTGGAGTCTACCTGAGGGCCTAGCAACACGTGCTGTCAGGGGTCCTGGTCATGCTGAGCCAATGAGGGATGACTACACAATATCATAAAATCAGGACACAGCCTAGATATTGTAAGGTGGGTAGATAAGGCCTTCCCCATTACTGAATAAAAGAGTCTTCTGTTGCCTTGAGAAAAAAGCAAAACTAAAAGAGGTGTCTCATCTCTTGGTCAGGGATGGTTAAGAAAGGTTTAAGTCAATTAACCATGCCATGTAATTATTGTAATTCTGACAGTGAGTACAATTCCTTCATTTCTAATTTAAAAGAAAGGGGACAAACCTGCTTAGCAATGGAAAAACCTAAAAAGAAAAATGGGGGTATCACTTGAACCTTACCTGTAACCACCATCAGATGTAGTAATGTAAGATCTTCTAATACTCTCTTGGCAGTCTTTTTCAGGTAGACGGCATCTGGATGTGCCAAGAAGAGATCATCCATATAATGGACCAAAAGAACATCCCTGGGGACATTGACTAAAGCTTGAAAAACATATAACTGGCAAATAGTTGGGGCTATTCTTCATTCCTTGGGGCAAAACAGTCCATTGATATCTCTTAGCTGGTTTGTGCATATTAGGTTCCCACACAGTAAAGGCAAAATGATATCAATCCTGTGGTGCCAGGGGAATTTGAAAAAAGCAATCCTTAATATCTAAAACTAATATATAATAAGATGGAGGAACAGTGCTGGGGTAGGGGAGGTCTGACTGTGTAGACCCCATTTTTTCCATTTGACCATTAACTACATGAAGATCCTGCAGGAGGTGGTAGTGTCCAGATCTCTTGGGGATAACAGATATGGGGGTATTATGTTTACTTGTGGATGGTTCTATGTGCCCCATCTTTAGCTGTTCTGCAACTAATTCCTTTAGGATTGACAGCTTGGGTTCAATTATAGGCCACTGTTCTACTCATAATTCTTGACCTAAGAACCATGTCAATGGAATGAGGATAGGGGGTTCAATCATGGTGGATCTCATGGGGACAGTGGCCCTTAGAATTGGGGGTTTGGATCTTCTACAGTGTTGCCGACCACAAGTCCCACCTTTACATGGACCTGGATGTCATTTTTAAAAAAGGCCCTGTTATCTGTAGTTAGGACAATACTCATATCCTCCAAAATATCTCTGCCCCACAGGTTCCTAGGTACAGTCAAAATGATAGGGTGAATGGTTCCCCAATTGCCATCAAGGTCCTTCCAATGGACTAGATGGGTGTGTGGTCATCTTAGAATCTTTTTTTTCTTCTTTTTTCTTTTTTTGGTTTTTCAAGACAGGGTTTCTCTGTGTAGTTTTGGTGCCTGTCCTGTATCTTGCTCTATAGACCAGGTTGACCTCGAACTCACAGAGATCTGCCTGACTCTGCCTCCCAAGTGCTGGGATTAAAGGCATGTGCCACCACTGCCCAGCCATCTTAGAATCTTGTTGGCCTCCCATAGCACTGGTGGGGGGCCAGGTTAAAACTTCCCATGAGGGAAGTGAAGAACCTCAGTCTTGGTTAAAATGGTGGTGTCCACACCTGTGTCAACCTAGCCTTTGACAGCTTGTCCATCAAGATAGATGGTTAGCATTGGAGAGTGTGGAAAAATGGGCGTTGTCCAATAGATGTTTTGATGATCAGAACCTCCTCTTAATGCTGGGGCTGAAGAGTGCCCCATCTGGAGTTTAAAGGGGCTGTTGTTTTGGCACGCTGTGACCTGCAATCCCTTGCACAATGAAATCTCATATTGCATCTGGGTCATTGGGTCCTAGGTTTGCCCAGAGGCAGTCACAGCACAAATGGCATGGTTTGCCATATCCCCAGCAAGTTCTACCTACCTGCAGGCCCTTGGGTGTGTCATTAGCATGCTGCTTGTCAGCTAGGAGAGCATGTAGGAAGGCAGTAAGAGCTGAGATTGGACTGGTGCTGGGGTCAAGATCTCTGGTGGCCTGCACCCATTTATGTATGTTCTCATTTCGCATGGATGCAATTGCATTACGGGTTTGGGCATTGAACCCCTCCCAAGTCAGCTGTTTAATCAACATCTCTAGTATGGCCTGCATCCACTCTGCACTCTACTGCCGCATTGACATGGGCCAGGAAGTCAGTGAAGCACTCCTCTGGCTGTTGGATAAGATTGCAAAAGTAGACTGAAGGATCCTGGGGGTGCATACCTTAAGAGCCTTGAACATCAGGTGAGAAACCTGCTTGTAGTAGGCTCAGTGGCCAATCTTTGCCCGATGGATGGGATGGATAAAGCTGCCTTGTCAAGTGAACATGTCAAGGGTCACTGGAATGTTAATTAAGAGGGTCATTCATGCTTGAGCTTCTGCTTGATCATTGTAAGCCAATTTCCAGCTAAGAAAGGTGCCCAGCTCTAGCACAGCTTTGAGCAGACTATACCAAATTAAAGAATGTCTGTAGTTGCATTACTCATTGGGTGAGGACCTGTTCAAAGTAAGGTGAGTCATTAGCCACCTTCCAGATGAGGGAGAGTTCAGCTGTGGGGTGGGAATTCTGGGCTGGACAGTGGTATTTGGACCCAGATTTACGGAATGAGCCTCTGCAGGCCTCCTAGTTATGAATGGTGCTGGCTGTGGGTAGTGAGGGGTATACAGTGGAGCAGGGGAGTAGCCAGTCTCCAAGGCACGCAGGCCCTGGGGCAGAGAGCCCCAGGGATATTCCAGCAGGGGGATTGACACCTGTGGTGGAATTGGGGTCTAGAGTGGAACAGCGCATGGGGTCTTAATGGCAGCTGCATTCTTTACAGATTTCACAGGGCCTGAACTGTCTGCTTCCTCATTATTGGATGCTACAGAAAGGTCAGTTATGGAAGGGGAGGAGGTGATGAAGTGGTTGCCCATCTTGTAGAGGGAGACAGCAGGCAAGCAACAGTCAGAGAGAAGATAACAGTTAAGAGGGGTGGAAATTTGAATTGGACCCTGTGTCTGTTTAGTGGGATTCTTCCATTTTTTTTAGGCCACAGGCATATGCCCTCACCATGTCTTCAGATGAGGGATGATGTTTGAGAGCCAAGACTTGGTTCCACCTCCTGGGGGATCAGTCCTTATTTGGAGGTGCAGGGCAAACCAAACAGAAAAAAAAATGTGTTTTCCTAATGGGACAGGCAGACAAACATGACAGACAACACAAAAGAAGGAAAGAAAAGGGGGTCCCAATGCTTATCTGCTGAAGGGACTGAAAGAACATACCACTGAGGGGCCTTCTCATGGAAACATGCCATCTTGGGGGCGCTGTCCAGTGCCACGAGTGAAGGGAAGAAGACAATCAGAACCTGCACCAGGAAAGAGAAAGTAACAGAAGCCCAACATTTAGATGCCAGATGCTGCTGGATCCTAATGGCTCCCTCGGAGGAGGGGGTGAGAAGGCTTGGCATCAATGACACAGACACCAGGAGTTAAGGGAAGACAAACAGCAGACTCATTTATTCAGTAACAGGGAAGGCATTATATACCCTCCTCACAGCACCCAGGCTGAGTCCCTATCTAATGACATTGGCTGGGCAAGATCAGGAGCTCTGACAGTAATCTAGTGACATTGAATGGTTGCCCCTCATTAGCTAGACATTATCAGGACCTTTGACAGTGCTGTTTCTAGGCCCTCAGGCAGACTCTACTTTAGCTCATAAAGAAGTACGGTAAATGCATGCCTTGGCAACTGGTTTGAGCCAATTTCCTTGACCCTATGGGCCTGTCCTACTATACCCTTATGCATATTCATGTTACTCTTTCTGAACTCCATAAATACAAAATGTCTGCCATGAATTCTGGACCTTTGATGCTAGTTCATTGTAATGTGTTTTGATCACAGAAATTATATGATGTAGTATGGAAGAGAAAAAAAAACTCACAAAACAGAACTCTCTATTTCATGTTCTAAAAATAGTATTTACACACATGAAAAATTGTGGTTTTGAAGTTAAAACTAAATAGTGCTTTGTTGTTTTACATGAGGAGGGGAAGGCGGAATATGCATCCCTAAGTTAAGTGGTGGTTTCTACATTGCTTGACTGACTTAGAATGAAAGACAGTTGAACTTCACAGAAATTTAAAGATTTGAAAAATGGCAGTCATTTATTAGGTTTACTTTAAAACATTAATTTAAGTCACATGCTGTTTTGAAGAGAATTTGAAAGTGTCTATTTTTTTTTCATTTAATTTATTTTATTTTATTTTACAACATAATTCAACTTTATAAAACAGAGTAAAAAACCGCAGTGTTAGTTCTCCTCATCCTGAATGCTAAGTTTTGCAATAACCTGGGTAGATAAACATCTTCAAGAGATGGGGAACCTCTGGTCAGGCACACTTGAAATTTCTCCTCAGACATTTGGGTTTGTAGAAGAACCAGAATTGTCTGAGCAAACTTATTTTGCAACATTCTGCCAAATTCAAAATGCCAGAGAATTTTGGCAGACTCCTTGATAATTCAGTCTGGCTTCTTCAAGTCATTTTCCAGACTCTGAGTTTTGTAATGCTACAAGCAAGCATGTTGAAAGGAAGCAAAGCTGCTCACATCTCATCCTTTTTTTAGAAAAATGCCAACAACAAAATATGCTTTCAATTTTACTGCAAGAAGATTCTTGTTCATATGCCTTTGGTTTCATGTAACTGTGCAGTTTCATCTTAAAGGCACAGTATTATAAACTAAATTTATTTTCTGTTATCTGACCTATGTGTGAAAAAGAGAAATTAAACTACCAAACATGCTGTTCAGGCTTGTATATGGATTAACCTATGCAATTATATCATTACCACATCAAAGCCTAGTACAAACAGTTTGCATTACATGCTTAGGATGATTTTGTTGACAGTGAAATGAAGATGATTTTGTTCAAAGTAACAAAAGGTTTTCACTCATCTGAAACAATGATTTGAGCACTAAGTGGTACAGAAAATGTAATTTTAATCACAAAATTAATTAACCAATTAATTTAACAGAACATTATCTTTAACAGAACTCTATCTTTAAAATGGCCTCTTTGGTTAGTGTCTGCTGTCCTTAGACTGTAGCCCCTCCTCTACCCTGCAATAAACTGCCTTCTGCCCATATTACCCTCTGATTCCTCTAAAGTCTTTCAGAACTGATCACAAGGGCTGGGAGCCTGAGTGGAGTCCAGTGTTAGAGTTCAGTGGCATAAGTGTTTCTGCACTTTTGTAATTGTATTTTCTTTGTCTAAACTATGGTAAAGTTTGGACTCTCTTCCTTGGCTGAGACCATGGAATGTTTTGCTCCTTTGTGCCTAGAACTTCCTTTTGCATTTTCATTCCTAGACCTGGCTGTGGAACTTACTCTTCTGTCCCTTTTCAGGACTGTGCGCCACAGGTCACCTGCTCTTGCTGCACTTGCCATTCTGTTTCCTTCTTCATCCACATCAGTTCAGATGCCATTTTCAAAAGGATGATTACACTCACATGAAGTTTTCTGTGTGTCTTTGTTGCCATGTGGTAAGGTGACTATATTTACAGTACTGGACTAAAAGGGTAAAATACCCAACCCTAAGTAGTGCATTGTTCTGTGTTTGAGACACTTACATAATGAGCTAATTAGGACCAGAAGTGAACCCAGAGATTTGCCTATGACTGTAGCCTCTTATATAAGGCCAGGATAAATAGGTCATTCGTTGGGTGCTTTCTCTTGATCTCTTCAGATATTTATAGAGAATAAATTTATGTTATACTGGAGAGAAGCAATTTTTACATTTACTAGAAAGGGGAGGTAAACCATGAGTCTGAACAGCCAAGGAAGCTCTGGTTACACATTTAATTTTGAAATTACTTTTGTGGAATGTGGCTCCCATGTCAGGGCAGCTCAGAATTGAGCAAAGCATGCTGCCCCTGATTCCTAGGTTCTGAACAAAAGAATGATGACACTGTGTTCATTCACTGGCATTATTGATAAGGCTCAAATGGAGGGGTTGCTTCTTCTATGAGCCCCTGTATTCTTGTCTTCTAGATGGGAAGCCCCACTTCATTCCTGTTGATTTGTTTCTTAGATATATCCATATTGGCACAAATTTGAGGCCCAAACCTTAAAAAAATAGATAGCTTGACCTCAAAAGGTTTTGCAGAAGTTGGTTTTGGGTTGTTTTTACCTCATTTATAAACAAATGGGAAAATAGTCTAAAGTGAAAGATTCAGATTTATGGGAAAAGTTTAAGAAGACAATTAAGCTAGACATTGAACAGGCATGACTAATAACTGACATGCCTATTTGGATACTCCCCTCCAACCAAATCTGTTTTGTAAAAGATCTTCTATGGATCTATGTTCTTTTGGGGTTGTTTGTTTGTTTTTTGAGGCAGGGTTTCTCTGTGTAGCTTTGGAGCTTGCCCTGAAACTCACTCTGTAGACCAGGCTGTCTTCAAACTCACAGAGATCCACCTGCCTCTGCATCCTTAGTGCTAGGATTAAAGGTATGTGCCAAGACCACCAGGGGGGATCTATGTTTTTATAGCTTTAAGAAAATAACATCAAGCATCCTTACCCTTTGCCATGCAGCTGTGGTGGGATAAAATCAGTGAAACACACCAACCAAGAGCCCACTGGTGCCGTAGTGCCTGGCCATTGGGCACTATAATGAACTCTTTTTGATGAGGAAGTATGGCCCAGCCCAGTGTCATAAAAAACTGAGTGGGACAAGGAAATCTACTACCAGGTCTAGGGCTGTCCTCTCCTGGCCCCAAGCATAAAATTCAGGCCCATCTTGCCCCTTGCAGCACCAGCTAGATGGGAACTATGAGAGTGAGCAGAGAGAGCAAGGGAGCTGACCCCTTGATCAGCTGCAACACACAGGAAAATAAGCACAGCAGAGCTGACCCTGTTGATGAAAGCATAGGTGAGCTGACCCAGACATGATGAGTGTGGGGGACATAACTCCACCCATCATCTGCCATACGGTGGCATGTACTAGGGGAAGTTGACCTCCCTTTAACCCATCAACACCTGAGGCAAGTTGGAGAGTTGGCTTTGTTGTCATAAGAGAGCAAGAGCTATCCCTGATCCCCACCACCTGCAACACTCAGGAGAGCAGGCCCTGCACCTCACCTGGGCAGCACAATTGAGCCAAACATGTAGGCGAAGGTGTCAGTGAACTAGTCCCAAAGTAGTGAGCGTGGGAGACCTAGCCCCATCTCTCATCTGCCATATGGCAGCATGGACTGAGGAGAGATGCCCTTTCCTCATTTCCCCATCCATCAATGCCTGAGGAAGGTGGGAAAGCTGTCCCTGTGGTCATAAGAACAGGAGAGTTATCCCTGACCCTCACCAGCTGCAACATTCAGGAGATCAGGCTCTGAACCTCACCCAGGCAGAACAACAGAGCCAACCTTGTTGACAGAGGTATGGGTGAACCAACCCCAAAATAGTGAGCATGGGATACCTAGTCCCACCTCTCACATGTCACATAGCAGCATGGACTGGGGAGAGATGCCT